>MU743852.1:0-23375 GCA_026770625.1 Nicotiana glauca | reverse complement strand
GGGGGGGGGGGAGGATAGGAATTGAAACAAAAGAACCGAAGCCCATTATAACCATGTGCCTATCTGCCAATTAAAAAGGGTTAGTGAAGGGAAAAGAAACAAAAGCTTCAGGAGAAACTAAAAACAAAAACGAGCAGAGAAAGAAGAAAAAGAGAAAAAAGTTGATGCACTGCGTTGCAGCCATAGCTATAACTGTTGAGGAATCTTGAACACTAATTTTGTCTTAAGAGTAATACTTAAGCTTTTCTTTTCTGGTAGATTTTAATTCCGTCTCCTATGATTGAAAGCTTCTACAAATTAATAGAAATTACACTAATTCATTCACGTAATTGAAAATTTTCTTCCTGAAGAATCCATAGAACTTTATGAAATTGGATTAATAAATTATATGAATAGGTTGGAGTTGATCGATTTGTAATTACCCATTGCGTGGATAAATATAGTTCAGCGAATAAGAGTCAACTATGAAACCTCGAGGGTTGGGTATTCTAATATAGCGATGATCTAGCCTAAACAAGAAAATTATCATAATATCGTTATTATGTAATTATAGATTGATTGGAGGAAGTTGTACGAATTGCTCGAGTTGAAGCATTTGGTATTTCAGCACGAGTACCGTGAATAGTAATCTTACTGCAATTTGTATTTTTTATAACTTGCATGGATTATGCATTATTTTGAAATTAAAAGATATTAACGAATATTTAAAATTGCATGTGGGACAAGTCCTTTACTTGACATGGTACTAAATAGTTTACTTGAGAGGTTTACAATTATTTAAAATGTTCTCACTGTTACGAGATATGTTTTACTGTTACTTGAGATATGTTACCGTTACCGACATTAGATTACATGATTTGATAAGAATTGAAATGCCGTATACTATCTTGAAAATGCTTTCATGTGAATATTTATTGTTTACAAAGAAAATTATAAATGGGAGGAGACTGTGAAGGATTCCGTAGCTAACGGCGGGTTCGTTAGACCTGGTGCACCTTGTATTTACCTATTACCGACTATTGTTATAGCCCTCGCTAGTGGAAACGTAGAACTAGCATACAGTTAGAATTTTTTCCCCTCAAGAAGGGACCTACAATTATATTTGACTCCTTTTACGAAGGGATCTACACGATGATACAAATTACATAATCATTTCTTGGAAATATCCCAAATATAAAGATTTGCTATGATACGGTATTTACCGAGTTTATTATCGATTTGTAAAATTGATTTCTGTTACAGGGAGAACATTAATAGACATATTATGTTTACCGTTTTTGATAGGGCATTTTTTTTTATATTTCTGATTATTATTATACAAGCATATTTTCTGACTTGTCCCCAATTAAAAAAGGTTGTGGTTAAGTAGTTTTGCTCATTGAGCTAGCGACTCACTCCCCGTTATTTTTTTTTTTTACAGAAATAGCAGTTGACGTAGGCGAAGATTTTGTTAATTAGAGTGTACAGGTTGATAGTTCTTGGTGAGCCTCGCACTTGTTCGCGTGGGCGAAAATTTTATTTATTGTTATGGTCTTTTTTTGAACTCTTAGAATCGCGTCATAGTCATTTTTTTAGTTTCATGAGTATTCTTCTGTTATTATAGACTTATAATGATTATTTCACTTTCTTTCATATTTGGAGATAAATTAGTATTTTTGGTTGTTAGTGGGTTGATGAGCAATGGTGAAGACTTTTTTGTTGATTTTGAGGCAGGAAAGTTTTTTGGATAGTCCAAAAATAGGGGAAACTCTGTCCGTTTTTCTATAAAATACCTATAAGGCTTTCTTGGGAGCACTCGCTCCTAAGCGCCGGTCACGATCCTAAATTGGATCGTGACAAAGTTAGTATCAGAGCTTAGGCTTTAAGTCCCAAGTCATGGAACAATGTTTAATAGAGTCTCGTTCATGGGTATACACGCTCATACTTATAATATTCAGTCTACTGGACATCTAGGATGTTTTTCCTTCCTTCATTCTTTGATCGTGCATTTGAGATAACTTGAGGTTGACTTTGGAGTATTTCTTTCGCACATGGAAAGGACATGCACAATGTCATCTGCTGGACGTGGTACTACCTGAGGTGGAGGTCAAGTTGGGATTCATCAAACTAGATAACAGGCTGCTTCTCAACCTGAAGTTGGGAACATAGGCCAACCCCCAGTTGCTATACTAGATCAAGTGCAAGAACTGAGAATTCAAGACGCTCCACCACCGGTGCCAACTGTTATACCTATTGTTACTTTGCCTGCAGATGTAGTGGCAATGTTATTGAATGTTGTAGAGGCTTTGATGCCTGCTCAGGGTGGAAGTTCAGCTCCCCATGCTACTTTACAGACACAAGCACCTGCACAGACTTAGACTTTCGGAATAAAGAGGTATCCCTACAAGAGTTCCTGAAATTGAAATCACCTAAGTTCACAGGTTCTGATAATTCAGCAGATCCTCAAAGTTTCTTGGATGGGACCCTCAAGGAATTATGTGTTCTATGATGTCCTAGTGAGAGAGTCGTGGGGCTCGCAACATTCAAACTAGAGCATATGGCCAACACATGGTACGAAACTGTATTGCTATGAAGGCCAGCGGAAGCGACACCACTGACATAGGACGAGTTCAGTAAGTTATTCATGGATCACTTCCTTCCAGATAGCCTCAGAAGAAAATATGCTAGAGACTTTGAGAGATT
This sequence comes from Nicotiana glauca, assembly GCA_026770625.1. Classification (NCBI taxonomy): domain Eukaryota; kingdom Viridiplantae; phylum Streptophyta; class Magnoliopsida; order Solanales; family Solanaceae; genus Nicotiana; species Nicotiana glauca. The sequence goes on along the minus strand of MU743852.1, from coordinate 20,693 downwards.
GGTTCAGACTCCAGATATGGATGTGTCAACATATTACACCAAGTTTTGTAATCTGGATAGATATGCTCCTTACTTAGTGTCTACCCAAGAAGCTCGAGTACAGAGGTTTGTTGATGGATTGGTTGGTCGTCTATACACCGCATTAGCCTCACAGATGAAGACTTTGTCCTACTGTGATGCAGTCAATCTCACTAGAAAGATTGAAAACAAGGGACATGATGAGCGTGCAACCAGTATTTTCATAAGAAGGCCAAGATAGGGGGATCTTTCAATGGTGATTTTAACGAAAATCGCAGAGAAGGAAGTCAGGGACTATAACAAGGTTCTCAGACAGGGACACACTTATCTTCACAGTCCGCATGCAAACCACATTACAGACAGGGTAGTAGTGGACCATCATTATCTGGACATCATAATTCTAGGCAGAAATATGCCACTAGTCCAGTCTGCCATACCTGTGGTAGATCACATTTGGGCCAGTGTCGTGTTTTGACTGGAGAGTGCTTTTAGTCTGGTCAGTTGGGACATCACTTGAGGGATTGCCCTCAGCCTTCGAGGAATTTCAACCAGGCTTCTATTCAGTTAGTTGTACATACTCAGACTACTCGTAATACTTCAGGTGTTGCAAGTACAGGAAATAGAGGTCGAGCTGTTGGAGATCATGGTATTGTGAATCAAGGGACAAGGGAATGCTAGTAGAGGTCAGGTGAGAGTTTTTGCATTTACTAGATAGGATGCTCAAGCCTCGAGTGTTGTGGTTACGGGTATTCTTTTGTCTGTACATTTGATGCACTTGCATTGATTGATCCGGAATCTACTCACTCTTATGTGTCCGCGTACTTTCTTTGAGGTTTGGTAGACACCTGAGCTACTGAATGATCCTTTTCTAGTTGTTACTCCCATTGGAAAGTCTCTATTAGCTAAATATCTGTATCGTGCTTGTCAGATTCGGGTTGAGGGTAGAGATACTCTAGCCGACCTTATTGTACATGATATGATTGACTTTGACATGCTGATGGGAATGGATTGTATATATTCTTGCTATGCTATCGTCGATTGTCATGCAAAGATAGTTAAGTTTGTGATACCAAACGAACCCAGTTTTATTCTAAAAGGTGGTCAGGTTCCAGAGATTTACAAAGTTGTATCTTTTATGAAGGCTCAACGACTTCTGAAGAAAGGTTTCTTGGGTTTCTTATCTATTGTAAATGACACAAGAAAGGAAACAATTAGTATACAAAATGTACCAGTAGTGAGAGAATTTTCTGATGTATTTTACTAAGAATTTACCAGGATTGCCTTCAGTACGAGAAATAGATTTTGGTATTGATTTTTCACCTCACACACACCCATATCGATACCCCATATCGATTGGCACCAACAGAGTTGAGGGAGCTAAAGCAAGAGTTGCAGGATTTGTTAGATAATGGTTTTATCATATCAAGTGTATCACAATGGGGTGCACCAGTATTGTTCGTAAATAAGAAAAACGAATCTCTGAGAATGTGCACTGACTACCGATAGTTGAACAAGATAATAATACGCAATAAATATCATTTGCCTCGTGTGAACACGTGATTTTTGCCTCACATGAATTACTCCTACAAAATCAAACAAAAAATTGTCTGTTTTTATTGTGTGCAATTTGGTGAATTTTCGTGATATTTTTGTTATTATTTACATTTGTCTGTGCTTGTGTATTTTATTTAATTAATGAAAAATGCAAAAATATATTGCATTTTTGTATTTAGGATTTGATTTCATATTTTTAGAGTAATTAAGCAAATTGTTGTTTTACAAAAAATAAAAAAATTCACAAAACATAATGTATTTTACATTTTAGTATTTAATGTCTAATTTTGTGTTTTTTTTTATTTGGTATTTAATTATGTTTGTGATAATTACTACTTAGAGTTAATTAGTATTTTAGGACAATTTGGTCAAGGATTAATTTAGGTTTGTATTTTTATTTTAATTAGAATTTTTAGGAAATAAAAGAAAAAGAAAAGAATTAGGGGAAGTCGGAATTGGGCTAAAATGCCCCAAGCCCAAACAAAACCCACCCCAAACCTGGTCCATCTCTTTGCTTAACCAAACGACGTCGTTTGGGTTTTAATTGATCCAAGCCATTGAATTGGTTTAATGAACGGTCCATAAACTTGCCCAATACCCGATCCCGACCCATTCCAAAATTGACCCAAAACCCCACTTAAAGAAACGACGTCGTTTCTATTAAGTAATTGATCCAAGCCATTGATCTCATTTGATCAAACGGTCTGGATTCATTTCCCCCCTTTATAAAAGTTTCTAAACCAACCCCGCCCCCCTCAGAAGCTCCCCCCATCTTGTCTCTCTTAGGCTCAGAGACGGAACTGAACTCACCGCCTAACGCCACTGCCAATCGCCGCCGGGAATCACCTCACGGCGGTGGACAACTTCCAATCCCTCCCAAAATTACACCCTCGTCCCACCTCAACCTCCTCTTCCCAAATCCAAACCCCTCTTCCTTCAAATGTTCCTGGAACGTATCGAATATTCGATCTAAACCACGAACCCTAGCGCCGCCACAAGATTTCCCGGTGGCGGCGCTGCCTCAGACCGGTCCCAAATTAACACCACATGACCACCAGACTCCCCTATTTCCAAATTTGCAACCCTTTACCCTCGAATACCCCTCCAACTCCTCGAATATTGAATCAGAGGTTCGAGCTTTCTGGAGCTCAAATTGAACCAGCCCGTGATCATTGCGACTTCGGTATTCGAGGGCTTGGGAGCTGATTTTTATCGCGAAATAGCGTCCCTCTTTTATTCTTGACAAAGAACAAGAGATTGGCACTATTTCGCGGTTTAAATCGGAGGAGGTCTGTCAAAATTTCGAATTTGTGAGGTGAGTTTCTTCATAAATTTCGATTCATTCTGCTAGTCCAGCCTCTTCTCTTTCTTCTTTTCTCTTTTCTGTGAACGGATTAATTAAGGATTCGTATTAGGTTTTGTTTCAAAATTGTTAATTGTCCATTGTTCGTTTCTTTGGTTCTTGCTCTGTGAATGATGTTATAAATAATTTTAAATTTCGAACCATTTAAATATAGCTTGTTTTCTGCTTTTGAAAAATGCTGAACTGGAATTAGGTTGGACTTTAGAATTTGAATCCACGATTAGATTCTGGTTGTTTGCATAAAAAGTGAATAGCTTGGAAGTGATTTGAATTGATTGTCTGGACCCTTTAATCTGGGTCAATTGAACCCGGAATTTGCCTGGTTTCATGGGTAAATAACAGGGGATTAAAGGGTAGTCAAGAACTATTTAATAAAAGTAATCAAGTAGGGGGCTGCTAAGTAATAGTTGGTGCACTAATGAATTAGTTTAAAAGAGGTACTATTGAGTGGAATTATTAAAAATAAAGGATAATTAGTAATGGGAACTGCATTAATGTTGATTCTAAGAGCTAAAATAGGCACTAATGATTAAATAAAAGGCACTAGAGTAATGGGGTAATAGGAAATTGAAAGATAAGATTGATAGTGAGGAGTGCACAAATGGTATGCCTATTTAGAGGCTAGAAATCAGACTGGAAGGAAAAAAAATTAGAAAAAACACTCGAAAATCTGAGGGAAAAACTGGACAGACTTTTGAGCAATAGAGGGAGGAAAAGATTCTAAAAAATATAGAGGGATACATTGATTAAACACTCTAAAAAACTGGAGAGAAAATAAAAAAAAAATCTGAGAGAGAGGTAGAGAGAGCTTAAGCGAGGGATAGAAAAAGAAACAAAGAGATTTGGAAGGGATAAAGATGTTTATAAAAGTCAATGTTTCATTGAACTTTTTCTTTGGTTTTTGGAGTTTTCAATTTCTGAAAGATCACTGATTTTCTTTCTGGGGTTAAAACTAGATTGCGTTGTGGTTTTTGAAGTGTTGGTTCATGCTCTTCTGTTATTTACTATTCCATTGAGTTTCTGAGATAACTTTACTGTTCGAGTGTTGAATCTGGGCTAAACTTCTGCTGCTGTTTGCGGATCTTCTTACCTCTTTTTATTTCTGCCTTCTAGGTATATTTTGAACTCTACTTGATGTGAGATCCAAGTTGAAGAGGGAAATAAAGAAATGAAGTTGAAAAAAAACAGTAGTATTATCTGTAGTATTCCTATATCCTATTCTATTCAGCTTCTTAATTCCTGATGTATGCTAGGTAGTTCTACTTCAAATGTTCAAAAATGTGTTGTGTTGAATTTGGGACTGTTGTAAGACTTGGAAGTAGCCTGTTAATCGAGTTAAGTTTAGGACATGTATGTATTCTAGGGAATCTTGTAATATAAATGGTATTGGGATTTGTTTGCTGAATAGCTCATTAGACCGTGGTAACATGTTAAATGTGTTAGAATGATCATGTGCTCATATATATCTTTGAATGTCTTGGGTATGGGATTTGTGTTTAAAGGGAAGGACTAGTTCAGATTATTGTAATAATAGAAGCAGGTGTCAGCTTATCTGGTTGTCAATTTTGTGCACGCTCAATGTAGATTAATTGGGTTCAAGTCGAAGTACTAGTCTATTTTGGTGTTAATCATGAGCATGATTAAGTTAGATTTGTTGTTGGCCACCTTATAATGGCTAGTTGCTAATTCAAATTCTTTAATTCAATACGCACGTTTCATATAGTCGTGTTAGATTTATTTCGAATCATATACCAGACGATTGGGCCTGAAATTGGCCCAACTAATGGAAGGTCCATCTCAAAATCGTTGCGCGTTCGTCTCTTTGGACGTTTGTTCTTTGTTGAAGTCAGATTTGGTTAAGTTCGAACTGGAAAGTAATTCAAACGGTTTCAAACAGCTCTTCTCCGCGGTAACAATTTGTCTTCGTTTTAAGATAATTGATTTTAATAAGATTCTTATTAATTAATAAATATGGTCTAACTTTTTTTTTGGGGTTAAATAGAATCCTTTAAAGTTTTGTCTTTAATTTACTATTTTCTTTTTTTGGAATTGAGGTGAGTCATAGTGGATGATAAATGGTTGATGGTTTCTTTTGAGTTTTATTTAGTTTTGAATATCCTTTAAAAATAAGGTCAAGGTGCGCTATGCCGAAAAAAAATTAAATAAAAAATATCAATTGCACGGCCTTCGTATTAATTAAATTTCTTATCCTCAGAACTCGAGGAGTGCCATTTAATTTAAATTTCCATGGCCCCGCAAAGATAATTACGGGATAGTTGCTTTAGGCGCGTGCTTTAATAAAATCACCTCCCTAAACTCGGATGCACATTTATGTGATCCAAATCCAAATCTTGACGATGTTAAAATATGTCAAAATCGCGGGTGCATTTATGTGACGTGGTTTGAGACGTGTTTTAACGACGTTGTAATTCTTCTTAAAAAAATAAATAATAAAAGCGGTTAAAAGTTAAAATTTGCACATAGGTTCATAATTGTTTAAAATTAGATAATTAAGCCAGATATAATAGTTGAGCAACCGTGCTAGAACCACGGAATTCGGGAATGCCTAACACCTTCTTCCGGGTTAACAAAATTCCTTACTCGGATTTCTGGTTCGCGGACTGTTAAACAGAGTCATTCTTTTTCTCGATTCGGGATTTTCAACCGGTGACTTAGGACACCATAAATCTCCCAAGTGACGACTCTGAATCTTCTAATAATAAATCCCATTTCGATTGTCTTTTAATTGGAAAAACTCCCTTTATTATATCCTTTCCGAGGGTGTAAGTGAAAAGGAGGTGTGACAGCTCTGGCGACTCTGCTGGAAAAAATTAACCCAGAACCACTGGTTCAGGGTTCAAGAATTCGAGCTTAGAATAATTGTTGTACTTGGCTTTGTTTATTATCTGATATTTTTACATGTTGGGCTTAATGTGCAAAATAATGCTTTTACCGCTTTGATATTATTTGAACTGTACATATAAACTGTTACGAAACCCTTCTCTTCTTATCTTCATAGACGTGCTCGCTGGTCGAGACTCCCTATTCTGTTAGTGTCATACCTTTAAATAAGAAAAGAGGCTCGGACAAGTTACTAAGCCGGACGATCTTGCGGGTCCCCGGTATGTAGCCCCCTCCTCGACTCGAGTTGTCCGCTCGGGTACACAGTCTAGAACAAATACTCAGATATTAAACCTAGAATAACTCAGTCTCATGCCAGATCCCTAGTAGGAACGTTTGTTTGCATCATGTGCATTTGACTTTGGAGGCTCAACATAGGGGTCAGATCTGTCTAGGACAGGTGTACCCAAAATTAAAAACAGACCATCCTGATGCATCTTACATACTGCTTGTGCATTTATTTGCTTCGGATTTGCATGCTGACCGGCTTTCGAATATTTGAAAAAAAAAGAAACAACGATGTGAGGGTTAAAGAGAGATAATTATGTGACCCAAATCCAAATCTCAACGAAGTCTAAATATGTCAAAAATTGCGGGTGCATTTATGTGACGCGATTCGAGACATGTTTTCACGATGTTGCAATTCTCCTAAAATAATAATAATAAAAGCGGTTTAAAGTTAAAACATATGGGTCAAAACATGTACTAAAATTAAATAAATAAGCCAAATATGACAGTTGAGCGACCGTGCTAGAACCACGAAATTCGGGAATGCCTAACACCTTCTCCCGGGTTAACAGAATTCCTTACTCGGATTTTTGAATCGCGGACTGTTAAACAGAGTCATATTTTCCTCGATTCGGGATTCAACCGGTGACTTGGGACACTATAAATCTTCCAAGTGGCGACTCTGAATATTAATAAACAAATCCCGATTCGATTGTCCTTTAATTGGAAAAACTTGATGGTAATTGCAACGCCGTGAAAATATGTGCCTGAGTCATTTTAAAACGGTTTACGGGCACAACCTTAAAATCTCCCTTTCGGAAGTGCTGAAAGGTCGTATTTGCAAAACTGAGTCTTTGTTTTCTTAAAATAAATATTTTTGAAGGATAGCCACTTTTTATTTTTTAAGTCAAAATAAGTCATTACATGGGCAGCTTTCCATAGCCTACAGTTGACATTGAAGTCTTCTCAGTCTTGCGCAGGCCTGCGGCGATGCCGAGAGATGCCTCGCGTGCCCCAGGATTTGAAGCTTTGATGTACTCTTGATCTAGCTTTTAATCATCGAGTCTGTATTTTTATTTTGAGTCTGCTTTTGTAGTTTCCCTACAAGGAAAACAAATAGTCTAGTATCTCTTGTAATCGGCGTTTATTAATGAATATTTGAAAAAATCCTAAAAATTATCTCTTTATTTTTGCATTTAATTTACAAGAACTACGCTCGGTGTGATTCATGCGGGGTCATGATACGTAGGCAATCTATATAGGATTCGACCATAACCAAAAGAAAAAAAGAGAGGAAAGAAAAGAGAGAAAAAATAACAAAAAGGCAAAAAGAAAAGAAAAGAGCGGAAAAACAAGAAAGAGGGAGAGAATAAGAACAAGAGAAGACAAAGGCAAGAGGGAAAAAAGAGAGAAAGAGAAGAGAAAGTTTGCAATTGGAAATAAGGAAAAGGCCGGGATGACGCATTCGACCGATCAAGATCATAATAGGAATTGTTAACTGCTTAGGTGCATTCACTCCCCAAATGTGCGGGTACCAATATGTTAAATTCCCTAACACTAACGTGGTGGTTTCATTTTGTCATGTCATTCTAGAAAGGTAGTTGATTTATGGTTTTAAAGTGGTAATTCTTCTTTGCAACACAAGGACAAAAGGCGATGGCGAACGACAATAGAACTGAGTTGGTTGATACCGGTGCCCGACATCAGTTGGTTGAACGGGATAATGGGTTGGGTGAAGAGGTGCGGATGTTAAGACAACACGTGGCAGACATGTATCAAGCCTGGATAATTGGGAAGGCACCACCCCCACCACCACCGATTTTTCTAGATGCTGCCCTTACCCAAGCTCCAAAAACAACGCCAAATGATCCTCCATATTCTCCAGATACACCCGTTTATCACAATTTTCCCAACTACCCTAGTAGCTCCATCACTCATCTTCCAGTCACCTCTCCCCAACATGGCCCTTCTGTTATATCCAATACTCCCAACAATGAATACCCACTCAAAGCTCGTAATGCCCAATATCACCCCTCAAAGGCTGCCCACAAGGTCCCTGATTCCTACACGAAAAGCTACCGGGATGAGCTTCATGCTAGAAATGAAAAGGTTACAGGAAGAGAAAGGCGAGATGGGGTACCCAGGAAGTTGAAAAGCACAGAACAGTCCTTAAGGGACAGACGAAGAGTGGGAGGCCAGGGTAGCGTGACTTGTAAAGAACTGATTGTGTCCCGTGACATCCGCCTGCCCGCAGGATTCAAAGTACCAAAATTTAACTTGTATGATGGGTGTGGAGATCCGATAGCCCACCTGAGGGTCTATTGCAACGAGATAAGGATTGTTGGAGAGAAAGATGACATGATGATGGCATATTTCAGCGAAAGCCTAACTGGGGCAGCTTTGGACTGACATGGTCATCAAAATGTGGATGAGTGGCTTTTGGGTGACATGGCTCAAGACTTTGTCCGATACTTTCTATGCAAATCAAGTGTTATCCCAGACCGCACCTCGCTATCTAAGATGGAAAAGAGGATAGGGGAAAGCTTTAATGAGTTTGAGCTCAGATGGAGGGAGCAAGCTGCTCGAGCCAGTCCCCCGATTAGCGAAGAAGAAATGGTTAAGCTTTTTCTACAGGCCCAAGAACCCACTTACTACAGTTATTTGATCTCGTCCTTGGGAAAACCTTTCAATGATGTGTTAAAAAGGGGAAACTAGTAGAAGAAGGGGTCAAGTCAGGCAAAAATAGTGAGTTGTTCGGAAGCTATTCAGAACATCCCAGTAAGCTTGGTGAGAAGAAAAAGGAACAGAAAAGACGATCCGATAGGTTTTCCTGATCGACACTTCCAGCCTCGACATCATCTTCATACACTAGAGGACCCACCCCGATGCTACTTCTCTCCACAGAAATCCCAAAGTCGCACATCACATTCTCGGTACCCAGCTCAAAATAATGCCCATCTACCCCCCGCGAGCTTACCAAAAATACCCCGGATCAGGTTTTCGGCCCAATCCATCATTTAAGAATGAGAGGTTACGGAAGAAGAAAGCCCTCACCTCGTTGGGAGAATCATATGCCAGTCTGTTCCGGAGGTTAAGGACATTGGACATGTTGAAGCCGATTCAGATAAAAATGCCTAACCCTCTTCCAAAGAAGTTTGATCCTTCTCAAAGGTGCACATATTGCTCAGGTGACCTGGGGCACAACATAGAGAAGTGTTAGAATCTGAAGAATGCGATTCAGAAGCTTATTGATGCAGGCGACATTGTCGTGCAAAGTCCAGATGCAACAAACACTAGCCAAAATCCATCTCCTGTGCATAATGAGACGCATATGGTGGGTATGATTTATTTTGAAAAGGAACATGAGAACTCTTCTGAGATCCTTGGAGGTCCGCATGCTAATAAGGTTTTAGCGTTATCAGAAGTTGATCGTGAGAACGGGCCGGCAAAAGGAACCCAAAAGCAGTTTGCTAAGAACAACGTGATGAGGACTTGCGAAAATTCCAGCAATCTTGGTATGAAACCCAATGGCTAGGTTTCCGTGCTTGGTAATTGGGAAGACGCTCCACCTCTTGGAGTTTTGGTGGTTTATTTTGTTGTCATTTCTGTTGTCTGGGTTATTTCAGGGTTGTAATCCGGATATTGTCTTGTGAAACAAACCCTTCTATCCTTTCACTTTTCCTTATTTGTCTAGTCGTAATAGTTTGTTTAGTGCTGTCTAGGTTAGTTCAAAGGTTGTAACCCTAGTCTAGTTTGCTTGTTTTGTCTAAACCCTTTCACCGTCAGTCTAATGTGATTCTCTGTTTCCTGCCATTTCTAGTCATTTTATTTAATTCCCTTCTCCTTTTACAATTCTTTTCATGCTGGTTCTAGTGACATGACATGCATGCATAATTCTCAGCCTGGTTTTAAAAGATAGTTTAGTAATGAAGCGAGGAAATAATGTTGAAGGTGTAAGGACATTCGAGGGAAATGAGTAAGGGCATTCTGAGATCACTTCGAGCCCAAATTGTGTGAAATTGAAGGCAAATGGTACATAAAGAAATGCTGTCAAAATGCATCATCGGTTTGAAGCCAAAAGCAAGTTTGCCCCAAATCTGCAGGGGCCGTTCGCGGTACTATGTTTGTTGCCTAATGGTGTTGGGTAATTGAAAAATATAGGAGGCAAATTTGTAAATATGGTTATTAATTCTGGTGCAATCAAAAGATGTTACGTATGTTTTCTCTAGTTTGTTTAATTGTGTAGTTTGTATTGGGCATGTTTTGGAGATTGGAATGACGAAAGCATATTGTTATGCTATCCAAATACTTTATCCGTTGTTACCCCTTTTGAGCCTCATTTATTTTCTTTCGTACCCCTTTTTCAGAGTCAATAACAAGACTCGGGAGCCCGAGCAGGGAAAATGAGCGGAGAAATGAGAAAACACAGTCCAAAAGAAAAGAAACGGAAAGGAAGAAGAAAAGAGAAAAGAAAAGAAGAAAAAAAATAAAGAAAAGGAAAAGAAGAAGAAAAGGAAAAGAAGAAGAAAAGAAAAGAGAAGAAAAGAGAAAAGAAAAGAAGAAAAAAAAAGAGAGAGAAAAAGAAGAAAGAAAAGCAAAGGGAAAAAAAGAGAAAAAAAGGGGAAAGAAAAATGAAGAAAAGAAAAAGAAATGAAAAGTGGAAGAAAAGAAAGATCGCAACAGCGAAGTAATTTTATGACCTGAACTACGTTCGACTTGATCCCGAAAGGGTACGTAGGCAGCCTCTCTCTGAGGTTCAGTCACACCAAAATAAAAGTCCAAAGTTCCCCAAGAAAGAAACTGGGGCAGAAGTTGTGGTTATTGTGGGAAATCTGATTCCAAAAGTTGTAATTCTGAACCCATGATGAAAATGTTTTGAGCCTTTAATACCCTTTCTTTATAACCCTATCCAAAAGCCCACTTTACGGTCCAAAGAAAGACCTTCTGATTAATTTTTGAGAAATGCCGAGTCAAGCAATAAGAGGCGAATCATATCAGGGGCAACACTCCAGTCCAAACGAAGGAAATGAAGAATGAGAGAGTGTTGTTGATGAAAACCACCACGGGTACCCCAAGGCAATGAAAGCTGAGAGAAATAAAAAATAAGAGAGTCTTGTTGGTGAAAACCTTCACAGGCACCATAAGGCGACGGTGAGATGAGAGAAAACTAAAATAAGAGAGGCTTGATGGTGAAAACCCTTCGGGCACTACAAGACGAATAAGGATTGTGAATCAGATCGGGCAAGCGGAGTGTTGAAGCCCATGTTTCATGGCAAAAGGTACAACAAGAGTCGAACATCAGATTTTCTAAACAGAATAGGTTGCAGGTGTATGTCAAGGTCGTTAGAGTCGGTATCCACATCCGATAGGTTTCTAATTCGTAGTTTTTTTGTTAGGAATCATCTCTTTCATTGTCCTCCTACTATATTCCTTTTGACATGTTTACTTCCTCCTCTTGAGTCTGTTTGGTCATAACAAGTGAGAAATGACTTCAAAATCTGCCACCAAGCTTTCCAATTAAACAAAACGGGATCTGGTGAACACATCAAGGCGTCAAGTCAAGAGAAAACAGCAGGCACACTGAGTTGGCAACAATCAACATGCTTTGGGATCCTTGTGAAATGCAACGGCCTGGCATATGTCAATTCATGAACAACGCAACAAATAAAGGGTTTGGGGTGAACGAATCGAAGGTATTTTCGGTGAAACACGAAAGATTTGGTACACATCATGTCATGAACAATGAAACAATATGGAGGGTGTTTGGTGAATGGATCAGAGATATTTTCTGTGTTAAGGGTAACAAAGAAAGTGGTTAGCACGGTCGCCAAGTGGGAATCAGTGATCATGGTGAGTGAAGGAACAATAAACTCAAGGCCGAAGCCAGCGGTTAAGTCGAGGAAGAACATCATATACACGAAGTGGGGACAATGGACATGCTGTGGGATTCATATGAGACATGAGGATTGGGGAGATGACAGTTTATGCAATGCAGCAAATGGAGGATATCGGGCCGCCCTCAAAGTTCAAGGCCACAAACCAACCACCACATTTTAAACTCACAGGTTTTCTTTGTTTGAAATAGGAACAAAGCAGTGCAAGAAAGTTGGAATAAAAGAGAAGAAAAGAAATAAAAGAGAAGGGAAGAAGAGGAGAGCCGACAAAAGGGAAGTTTCTCAAATCTTTGCCCTTGCCTGTCTTGTTAGTGTGCACAAAATGCTGCCATTGCTTTTCACATTTTTCCTCCTAGGATAAAAGGCCTAGTCTAATGGATTTTTATCTAAATCTTAGTCTGTGAAACTTTCTCCTAAGATAACCAAAAATGGACCTAGTCTGACGAATTTTCTCCTGGGATCTAAATCTTAGTCTGATGAATATTTCTCCTAAGATAGAAAACCTAGTCTGATGAACTTTCTCCTAGGATAAAAATCTTAGTCTGATGAATTTTTCTCCTAAGATAACAAAAACCGACATCTTAGTCTGATGAATCTTTCTCCTAAGATAACAAAGTGAACCTTAGTCTAATGAATTGTTCCCCTAAGATAACAAAGACCTAGTCTGATGAATCTTCTCCTAGGATCTAAATCTTAGTCCGATGAATCTTTCTCCTAAGGTAGAAAACCTAGTCTGATGAACTTTCTCCTAGGATCAAAATCTTAGTCTGATGAATTATTCTCCTGAGATAGAACACCTAGTCTGATGAACCTTCTCCTGGGATCTAAACCTTAGTCCGATAAATCTTTATCCTAAGATAGAAAACCTAGTCTGATGAACTTTCTCCTAGGATCAAAATCTTAGTCTGATGAATTTTCCACCTAAGATAGAAAACCTAGTTTGATGAACCTTCTCCTGGGATCTAACTCTTAGTCTGATGAATCTTTCACCTAAGATAACAAAAGCCCTAGTCTGATGAATTTTCTCCTAGGATCAAAATCTTAGTCTGATGAATTTTTCTCCTAAGATAGAAAACCTAGTCTGATGAATTTTCTCCTAGGATTAAAATCTTAGTCAAATAGTTTTACTCGCAGGAGGCGTACATGCCAATCAAGTCTTTAGTTTTACTCTCACCGCCGCATCAATAACTTAGGTAACAACTCATAAGTCTGCCCAGCCACCGAACTGGGGCAAATTTTTTCTTTGTTTGTCTATTTTGTTGCAGTCAGGAGCCCACCTGGAGAACAAGGGAATACATTTCAAGTTTCAGCAATCAGGCGCCCACCTGGAGAACAAGGGAAGTACAATTCAAATTTTAGCTGTTAATTTTTAATATTTGATAACATGCTGCTCCCAGTTACCAAACTGGGACAGAAAATTTTCTTTGCTTATTTATTTTGTTACAGTCAGGAGCCCACCTAGAGAACAAGGGAATACTTTTCAAGTTTCAGCAGTCAGGAGCTCACTTGGAGAAAAAGGAAAGTAAAATTCAAATTTTAGCTTTTAATTTTTAATATTTGATAACATGATGTGCTCAGCCACCAAACTGGGGCAGAAATTTCCTTTGTTTGTCTATTTTGTTGCAGTCAGGAGCCCACCTGGAGAACAAGGGAATACTTTTCAAGCGTCAGTAGTCAGGAGCCCGCCTGGAGAATAGAGACATATATTTCAAATTTCAAGCAGTCAAGCACCACTCGAAGGAATGGCAAAACATCTCCGATCACAATTCAAGGCAACAACGCAAGAATTCCATCGGAAGAATACAAGTTCAATGCAACGCAAGAGCAAGATTGAAGACATAGATAAGACCTTTTTATAATTCATAGACCATAGCTTAGGCTAGCTTCTTTTATTTTGACACAGTGTAATAAGGAGGTCAGCGAGCAGTAGCAGCAGCAATAGCAGTGAAATCACAGCTCCTGGTAGTCCCAACTATCAAACCTTCCCGAACTACACTGACCTAATTCCTTTTTAGCCAAGGATACGTAGACAACCTTTAAATTAGGGTTCGGTCAGACGATTTTCAAAAATACTTCACACGGAGAATTCGAACGGGCAAAAATCGCTCGTATCCGCTCACTTATCTTTGCCCGAGAACTCTGCGTGTTCCCGAGCAAAGAGGGGCAGCTGTGAGCATGTGATTTTTGCCCTAAGCGAATGACTCCCAAAAATTCAAACAAAAAGATTTCTTTATTATTTTACAATTTTGTGAATTCTGTGTTATTTTCTGTTAATATTTTGCATTTTTATTTGTGCATTTTACTTCATATGAAAGATATAAAAAATACGCTTGACATTTGTATTTAGGATCTAATTTCATATTTTAGGATTAATTAGTGGTTAAGTTGTTTTTAGAACATAATATGAAGAAAATAACAAAAATAGTCTATTTTTGCATTTCTAATTGATAATTGTTGAATTTGTTACGAAATAAATTTTTAAACAATTTTAGGAATTAATTAGCTTAATTTTGGAAATAAATTAGGTTTCATTTTAATTTTTTGCATTTTAATAAAATCAGAAAAAATACAAAATAAAATACAAAAATAAAAGAAATAAAAAGTGAAAACAAAGCAATTAAAAGAGGGTCGTTTATATGAGACATCAATTTGGGCATGTTATTTAATTTTGTCCTAGCCCAAACCACAATTCCTCAGCCCAAAACCCTTAACCATTTCCACCCGCCCAGGCCCAAATCCTGTCCAAACCCGGCATGCCTTTTGTTGTACCGATACGACGCCGTTTGGTTAATATTAGATCTGGACCGTCGAGGTTACCAGATCTGACGGTCTAGAAGCCCGAACCCCTTAATATTTAACTGTCCTAAAGACCCCCCAACCCCCGTCTCATCTCCCTCTTTCACCATCTTCAAAGAACTGATCTCTAAACCGTAGCGCCGCCCCAAAATTCCTCACCTTTTCCGGTGGCGGAGCCGGTCTCTATTTCCGTCCGAAATCACACCACCATACCTCCTCACTCTCCTCTCCACAAATCCACCCTTAATGTACTTCGAATTAGTACCAAGCGTCTCAAATACCGGATCGAAAATCCGGACAAACCTTCACCCGCTCCTAATAACCTCAAATTTACACCCTAGGTTCTTCCATTCATCCTCTTTCCATACCCAGCGTTAATTTCCTTCAAACCATAACTGAACGGCTCGAATGTCGATTTAAGAATCTGCTGTAAAGCCCTAACTCTTCAAAACGGCCCCAAATTCACACCTCGAGCCTTCTCAGACCTCCTCAATATGAATTTCAAGTTGGAATCCCTCAAGTCCATGCAAAATCCCACGAGTCCTAACCTAGGATCTGAAGAACCCTAATTCGTGTAGTCGTTCAAACTGGTCTAATCAGTGAGTGTCTCTTCTCATTTTATTTTTGTTTTTCTTTAGTTTTGGTTTTTACGAGTTGATTCGTGCTTTTACTGATAAACAAAAATTGTTTTAATTTCCGCATAATTCTAATTGATAGTCTAATTTAGCACTAATCTATTTCTGTGTTGTTACTGTTAGGTAGTAAATGTTTATGTTAGTTCCTAGGTTAATTTCCATTTTTTGTTTAATTCTGAGTTGATTTTCGTTCTATTGGTTTAGATGTTCAATTGTTAGTTAGTTCAATCAATTAGTTGTTAGTTTAATAGGGTTTGATTCAGTTCTGATGTAGCTATTTTCTTTATGATAACAGTGTGGTCATTTGGTGGAAATTTGATTAGGATTCTTTAGGTTTTTAATAATTGATTTCGCATGTTAAGTCAGTAGTTTAGTAGTAACTCAGTATTTGTTTTGTGAATTCAATATTTGATCAAGTAGTTATTAGGATTATGTTAGCTAATCTGATTACAGCTGGGTAAATTAGATCTTCAATTAGTCATGGATTGGGTTTAGTTAATTAGTGTTAGTAATTTCAGGGGGTCTTTAGGGGTACTTTGGGCACTTGAAATGGTTAGTTTGTTAAGGCTTGGTAATTTCAGAACTCAAGTAAGGGTAATACAGGTATTCCACAGGTAGAAAAACACCCTAGATCCTTCTAGAAGGTGGTCTTAGTGTAAGGTTTACTAAACGTAGGGCAGTAAATTGAGCAACAAGTTAGGAAATCAAGGACTAAAGTGTTAAAAAATGAAATCTGGAAGTTGCAGCTCATTTTTTCTATAAAAGGGCAGTCCTCTTTGCTTCATAAAGAAGTTTTTTCACTCTCTAAAAATTCCCTCCAAAAGTATTCTCTCAGTTTTCCAGATCCGAAACCTGAAATTCAAAATTCAAAATTCAAAAAATAAAAATAAAAATCAAAAACAGTAGAAAAATCAAACAAAATACACTGTTACATTGCATTTTATAGATTAATTTTGAGTTCTCACCTCTTCTGGTTGCTGAAGCATTTCTGAAGTGTACTGGTTCCATTTCGTGTGTGTTTTGGTTTGAATCGAGTCATTTTGGGTCATTACTGGGTGCTGTGGTATTCCTGGGCTTTGTGAATTGTTTTTTGGTTCCAAATCACGCCTGTTGCTGCTATTTGTTGACTGCTGGGTATCTGTTGTTGTCAACTGCTGCTGATTTCTCTTCATCTGTTGTAATTTGATCTCCAGGCACACACCTAGAGCCAACTGTGATGTAATTTGAATTGGAAATGGAGATTCTACTGCTTTTAGCATGATATTTACATTGCATGCATATGTTCGATTTAGTCTAGTTTAATTTCATTCTACTAATTAAATGTGTACCTCACTGGACTGTGTTAACCTGTGATTATCTAGCCTTGGCCTTAATATAGTTAGTACTTGCTTCAGTTTAGCATTTTTCTGTTAAAAATTAAAAATCAGAAATAGTTTGGATAATTTTGTACGGTAGTAGTAAATATCATCATATTAGTTATTAATGTTAACTCCTTCGTTTCATTGAGTTTTTGTTTCAATGTAGGTACCACTAATTTTAGATTAGTAGTTAGTATTAGTAATTTACTTGAATTGAACATGCACCAGCAATTCGACTGATTTGAATCAGTTAGCTGTTTGACAACTAGATATGGACAAAGTGTGAATTTAGGTTCTTAACTTGCGATCATTGTCATGTAGTTTGAATAAATATACATCGCTTTTCCTTGTTACAAGTTATTGAATGCGTTTGGAATGTTTTGAAGTAAACTCAGCAGATCCTCATTTTTAATTGAATTGAGGCTCTGCTTGGTGCAAAATTTAAGGCTCAACAGCCTGTTTCGAGTGGGTTGAGCATCAGCTCCCTTAACGCAGGCCCAGGTCCAGTTTCAATTCCCTTCGCGTTTGGGCCTAGGCCAAGGCTTTTGACAGATTAGCCGGATCTGTGTAGGCCTGGGTGTAATTTTTCTTCGTCGGGCTTATCTTGGAGCCCAATGGCTGGACTGTAGTGCAAAATTACCATTTGGTCCAGTAACAAATTAATTAGGACTTTCTCTTAGAGACAAATAAAAAAAAAATCATAGTTGCTTTAGGTTTGCCTTTAAATAATAAAATGAGATGATCCTCGCTAAATAAAATACATAAATTGCGGAGCCCTCTTCACTTGGTTAAATTAAAATAATTAGGATTTGGGATGGACCATTTAGCGAAGGCCCTCCCCAAAGATAATAATGCGTTAGATGCTTTAGATGCGTTTTTAATAATTTTACCTTCTTGAATACGGGTGCACATTTATGTGACCCAAATCCAAATCTCAACGAAGTCTAAATATATCAAAAATCGCGGGTGTATTTATGTGACGCGGTTCGAGACATATTTTCACGGCGTTGCAATTCTCTTAAAATAATAATAATAAAAGCGGTTCAAAGTTTAAAAGCACATAGGTTAAAACGTGTACTAAAATCAAATAAATAAGCCAAACATGATAGTTGAGCGACCGTGTTAGAACCACGGAATCCGGGAATGCCTAACACCTTATCCCGGGTTAGCAGAATTCCTTACTTGAATTTCTGGATCGCAGATTGTTAAACAGAGTCAATAATTTTCTCGATCCGGCAGTCTAAACCGGTGACTTGAGACACCATAAATCTCCCAAGTGGCGACTCTGAATCTTTTAAATAAATCCCGTTTCGATTGTCACTTCAAGTTGGAAATAACTCCCTTTATTATATCCCTTTATGGGGTGTAGTAAGAAAAGGGGAGGTGTGACACATGTTTTAAAACACCAATGTCCAAATAGTGCCGAAACTCTGCCGAATTTTTTGGAAAAAGAAAAAATGAAAAAATATGTTTGTTTTCAAAATTAGTTTGTTTTATTTGCCAATGAAAAAAAGAGTCTAGTTTTCAAAAATAGTTTGTTTTATTTGGCAGAACTACGTAAGTTTGATTCTCACCGGATGTGGGATACGTAGGCAACCCATATCAGGTTCAACTATTCGGAAATTTTTTTTAAAAAAAAAAATTAGGGTAAATAAATATCGTTGTTTTGCCATGAGTAAAGGTGATGTCATTCTTGTCCAAAATAGTCGAATGGCCCCCGGAGGACGCCGGAAGGCCAGTTTTGCAAGAACAACCGCCTTTGGTCATTTCTCAAAAAATTTGACCGGTTAGCAAACAACAACCTTTAAATCTTCTTCGAAATGCTGAAAGGCCATATTGACAAGATCGGATACTTTTATGAAATTTTTGAGAAATGGTGATGATTTTTTGTGAGTCAGAGTCTGTTGGTCTATTTTTAGGTTGTATTGTCGTTTTGATGATAGTGTCTTTTGGAGTCCGTTAATATTATAATAAAATGTATCATTATAATAAACATATTTTTCTTTTATGAAAAAAAAACTAATTTTTTTTTTGTCATTTTGCACTTATCGGCCAGAACTACACACGGTCTGATTCATGCGGGGTCATGATACGTAGGCAATCTCCATAAGATTCGAACAAAACTAAAAAAAAAATCAAATAAAGAAAGATATAACTGGGAATGGACCAAAAAAAAAAAGCCGGGATGACACAAGCAACCAAGCAAATGCATAATAGAAATGGTTAATTGCTTAGGTGCATTGCATCCTTAATGTGCGTTTGCCTGCTGTTAAATGCCCTAACGCTAACGGGATGACCCCATTTTGTTCCTTTTGTTATCTTCGTTGAGCAGAAGGGTGGTTGGTTTGTGGTTTTTAAGTAACTCATCCATACAACACAAGGTCAAAGTGCAAGGTAGCCATGGCTAACAAAGACTTTGACACAGGGGTTGTTGATCCGTTTAAGGGATTGTTAAATCAGAATCTGAGTTGAAAGAAGAGGTCTTGAGGTTGAAAAGACAGATGACCGAAATATACCAAGCTTGGATTAGTGGATACCCTCCACCATCAGTCCCTGATGCCCAACATTATGCTCTAGACCAATTTCCAAGGTTTCGGGTCCATACTCTCACGCTCCTCATTTTGAGCCTCCCAATGAGACTACAAAGCTTGCTAAGACAATGGAGCAAGATGAGATATCCAGAAAGCTGAAAGGGTTTAAGATGGCAAAGTTTAATTTGTATAATGGGCGGGGAGATCCAGTAACCCACCTGAGAGGTTATTGCAGTAAAATGAGAAATATTGGTAGGAAAGATGAGCTGCTGATGGTATATTTCAGTAAGAGCCTGACTGGGGCAGCTTTGTAATGACATACTCGTTAAGATGTCGGTAAGTGGGATACATGGGATGACATGGTTCAAGATTTTGTGCGACACTTTCAGAACAATATAGACATCGTCCCAGACCGCTCTTCCCTATCTCAGCTAGAAAAGAAACCCAAGAAAAGTTTTAGGGAATTTTGGTTCAGATGGAACGAACAAGTTGCTCGGAATAGTCCTCCCGTTAATACAAAAGATGCTGCTGAGCCTCGCCAGCGACAAGATTCAGTGGGCATTATTGCTAGACGCTTTCAGCCTCAATACCAACCCCATAAATATCCCGAGCTCCACATAATCCACCCCAGTGTTATCCTCCGATCAATGTCCGACCATCTGTCCAACCACTGGGTCACTCCAAAAGGCGAGCACGAGCACCGCAAAGTCCCCACCAGCCTCCACAAAATTTTCAAGTACCTTATGTGAGCACGTGATTTTTGCCCTAAGCAAATTATTCCTAAAATCCAAACAAAATGATTTTTCTTTATTTTTACAAATTTTGTTGATATTTGTTGCATTTTTATGTTAATTAGCTGCATAACAATTCATATTAAAAATACAAAAAATACGCACTTGCATTTAGGATTTAATTTCATATTTTAGTATTAATTAGGGGTTAATTTATTTTAGAACAAAATGTTAAAAAAAAACAACAAAAATGGTTCATTTTTTGCATTTTTAATTGTTTAATTGCAGAATTGTCACAAAATAGTTTTTAAAGTAATTGTAGGCATTAATTAGTTTAGTTTAATTTTTATTTTTGCAATCGTTATAATATCAGAAAAGGAATACAAAAAATATATATAAGGTGGAAAAAAAAAGAATTAATTGAAAAAAAATAAAAAAGGGAAAAAGAGAAATAAAAGGGGCTGCTGGTTTGGGCCTGTCTTTGCCCATTTTTGTTCAGCCTAAAACGTTACACTTATACGCAGTCCAAGCCCAAACGGGTCCCAGGCCGGGACAATGGCCCAAACGTTACACTTGTTCAGCCTAAACGTTACACTTCGGCAAAGTCGGGTTTTTTTTACTTGTAAAAATTAGAATTGAAAAACAAAATATATATATATAGTGCTTTTCTTTTAGGTCATAAAT
>MU743851.1:5740-74758 GCA_026770625.1 Nicotiana glauca | reverse complement strand
CTTTTCATGATTTGCAGGTGATATATGTATAAGGAAGGCTAAGGAGCAGTTTTGGAGTCAAAATTGGAGAAAAGATGCCAAATATGTAAATTCCCAATGAAGCTACGCCCTACCAGCCCTCAGGATTCAGAAAGGTGGTTTGGCCGCGGTTCTACCGCGACCGCGGCAGAACCGCGGTGGAAGGCAGCTTCAAAACTTTAGAGATTCAGAGAGGGTGATTGGCTGCGGTTCTACCGCGACCGCGGCAGAACCGCAGCAGGCGCAAAAAGTTCAGGGGTCAAAGTGTCAAATACGGGATTTTTAGACCTAAACCCTATTTAAAACATTAGACTTCGCCCAAAAGAGGCATGTATTGATTTTTAGAGTATCTTGGAAAGGGAAGCTATTGTGAGAGAATACTCCAAACATCTTTCTTCTTTACTTTTTATTTTTATGATGAATTCTATCTTATTTTATTTTTCCATAGCCATGAGTAGCTAAATTCCTTGTCTAAGGTTTTGATGGAACCTATTGGGTGATGAACTTCTTGTTTATGTGAATACAAATTGCTAGTTTAATCTCTATTTGTTCAACTTCGTGTTTGTTGTAGTTAATTGACAGGATCCTCAATTAGCTGTGCCTATTTAGTGTGAATAACTTGGAAAAGAGTGCATATTTAGGTTATTGTTTAACAACACCACTCCTAGATTATTAGAGGAATCTATAATTGTGGGTTTAAAGGGGGGATTAGGGATAACGAAGCCTTGGGTGTAATCTAAAGTGAATCGTGCTAAATAAAGTAAGCTAGTATATCTCGGAAGAGTGCAATAGTAAATTACTGTGATTACTTGGGAGAGATTTACGGTAAGATTAACGTTCATGATTGATAGAGATGCTTTGGTAAATTTGTATGAGCATAAACATAAGGGATTCCATCAATAGGGAAAATCATTGCCTTAGCTTCTTCTCATTATTGTTTACAACCTTATTAGTTTAGTTTACAGCTATTTATTACTTGCAAGCGTAGTTGTTAAAGAACATTCAACTGAGATTTGAATATTTGGGAAGCTGGTTCTGAAGAATTAGTGGGTCTGAAGATAGTGGTTGATAGGTTAACTCTCTGTGAATTCGACCCTGGGTGTAATACTCAGGTTATATTTGCAACGTCCGCAGAGTCCTTTTTATAAGGCATAGTTGGGCGTGATCACTAAGCTTTTATCCTTTGTCTTAAAGATAACAACTTTTAAAAATATTTTTCCTTAAATTTCGTGCCAAACAAAGGGAGTAGTGGAAACCATAGGTGTTAATCGGGCCGAACTGACCCGTTTTCAACCTGAGTCAGCCCGGTTCAGCCCGTTGCTATAGCTTTATGTGGGGGCTGGGACGGGTTGGTCGGGGAGCGGGTTTTGGATGAACATATTTTGGATACCGGTGCACTGTACCCGCTAAGCCCGTTTCAGCCCAGATACCGTTACAATTTTTTTTTAATTATTTGGACCGTTACCAATGGTCAAATTCAGAAATGACCGTTGGGGAACGACCAGATTTTGCAAAAATGGCCATTTCGGCCTCCCCATTAAAAATATAGCCCTTCCACCCCTAATAATTAAAAAAATTATATTTTTAACCTTTTAAAACCTATAAATAGCCCCCTTCTTCTTCTTCTTCTTTTTTTTTTCTCACAATGCACTCTCTTACTACTCTAATTCACTCTCAATTCTCTCTTGATATTATTATTTTTAGATTCTCAAATCTCAAGTTCTCAATTACTTGTTATTTCAAGTTTCATCAATTATTTAGGTTAGCCATTATGAGCCTGTTTGGATGGGCTTAAAAGCTGGTCAAACCAGCTTTTAAGCCACTTTTTAACTTTTAGTAGTATTTGGCAAAAACAAAATGGCTTAAAAAAGTTAAAATCAGCTTAAAAAAAGCCAAAACCAACAAGTTGGGTAAACCCAACTTTTTCGAAATTGGTTTAAAAGCCAGATATTATTGACCAAGTATATTACATTCTTATCCCTTATTATTTTTCTTAATACCGAAATTACCCCTCATTAAAAAAATCCCTAAACATATTGTCTCTTTTTCTTTTGTCCATTCCTGTTGCAGCGTTCTTCTTCCTCTGCGTCAACTCTCCCCAACTTCAACTCCAATTTGAAAGCCTCTTCACAGTAAGTAATCTTCCCGTTGAATTTCAATTCCTAGTGTGTTTTCAAAGTTTTGGATTAGTTTTAATTCCATTGGAGATTAGGTCTAATAGATAGGAGTAAAGATTGTATTTTTCCAATCCTGTAAGTAAAGGGTCCCAAGAATTTATGATAGTAAATGTAGAGTCATTGCACCTGCTATTTTTCTGTGATAAAAATGGATACCAGTTACATATGCTTCGTTTGACTCTAGAACCAGATCATGGAAAAGGTTAAAATGAGAGTACCTTTAATTTAGACATGGGATTGGCGAATATATAAATACATATTGAAACTTCAAACTGTACCAGGCAAGTAATGTTGTTTCCCAATATATGTAATTCAAGTCAAGAAAAGTAAACTTCTGCTTATAAGTTTGTCCATAGAAAGGGTAAGAGATAACCATGATCCTAATAATGAGATTAATCGCTTTAAGGATATTTCTGTCTTTTTAACAAAAAAAGTTCTTATGAGCACTTGTTTACCAAATACTTCAATAACTTTTTTTAAGCTTCAGCACGTTTATCCAAACAGATAACTGCTTATTTATAAAACAAGTTTCAGCACTTAAAAGTTACTTTTAAGTACTTGTGCTTAAAAGCTACTTTTTTCCAGTTAATCCAAACGGGCTCTATAAAATTATTATTATTATCAAATATCAAGTATACAAGTTAAGTGAGGTATCAAATACTATCAAGTATCAACTATCAAGTTTCGGTCTATCAATTGAAGTTTGATTTTTGATATCAAAATTAGTACGACATCCAGAATCTCGGTACACTCATTCCATCTCTTTCTCTTATTTGGTGTAGACTTATTTTGTTATTTAGAATTATTAATCTAATTTCTTAATTTAATTTACATAATGGATTTACTTAGAGCAGCCAAAAATGCGTGCACTAGTAGAGGTAGTAGTAAGAAAACTTCCAAAAGATCAAGAGGTGGTGTTGATTCTTCTAGTAGCTTTACACATTTCTGAAAATTTACCTAAAAATTTAAATGTAGATTATGAGCGAATGCAAGAAAATTATGGTATAGATGATGATTTAGATGATATTCAATCACCCGATAATTTTGAAACGCCACCACCTACACCTGGTAATGCTAGTGAAACTCAAAATATTAGGGGTGGAACAAGTAAGTCTCCTCTCCCTATTAAGAAGAATCGAAGATTTAGAAGTAAGTGTTGGAAGTTTTTTAAAATAGTAGAAGATCAAAAAAATTATGTAAAATGTAAAATTTGTAATGAACATTATAAACATGAGCCTGGTAAGGGAGGGGGAACATGTCAACTTCGTAGGTATATGGAAGAGAAATACCCTCTTGATTGGGGAGTAGATAATGAATCTGGGCAACAAAAACTTAACCAGAGTACTGGGGGTCATTTGGTAAATACGATATTACGAAAGATCGGGAATAATTAGCTAAAATGATTGTTTTAGGTTGTTTACCTTTTAGTTTTGTTTCTTCACCGTATCTTGTTACTTATATTCAAAGAATTTATAACCCTATATTTAAAGGTATTCCTAGAAGTACTTCTAGAGCTAATATCTTTAGGCTTTTTGGACAATATCAGACATATATATGTTATTTGTTCGCAAGTCTTTCTTGTACAGTTTCTCTTACTTCTGATATTGGTCGTGTAGTAAATGGAAATGATTATTTGACTGTTACATGCCATTGGATATATTACAATTTTTGTATGCAAAAACGTATTATTGCTTTTAAATATGATGAAGATCAAAGTCACACTGGTGCATTTATAAGTAATCTATCCATGAAGTTACTATATTTTATAATCTTGCAGAAATAGTTTTGTGTATATCATTTGATAATGCTTCTAACAACAATGCTGCTATTACAATATTGAAATTGCATCTACACCCACCACTTCCTGAAATATTTCATTGTAGATGTGCATGTCGTATTTATAACTTGATTGTGAGTGGCCTTGAATTATTTATATCACTTTAGTTAGGAGAGTTGTTGGTGTAATTTAAGAAAATAATAGAAGTGCTAGATTAAATGTATTTAAGAAAAAATGTGTACACTATGGACTAAAACCAAGACTCATGCCTGAAGAAATAGTTACTATGTGGAATTATACTTATTTATTCTTAAGATATTATAATAAATATAGAATGCCTACAATTGAAGTTGTTAATTCTCATTATACCGATCCTAGGCGTTTGTTAATATCTAGAACTTGGGATGTCATTCAAGATGTTGTACAATTTTTACAAAAATTTTATGTGGCTACACTTGAGTTTTCTGGAGCTTATTATCCTACTATTGCAAATGGTTTAGTTCATATTGCTGAAACTTCTCTTTTACTACATAATTTGAATAAGAAAGAAGGATATACTTCTGTTGTTTAATCAATACTAGATAAGTTTAAAAAATACTTCTACCCAATTCCCCATATTTACCTAATTAGTGCTATTTTAAACCTGTATGCGGTGAAATCAGAGGACTTAATTTCTCGCTATCAAGCCATCTCGGAAGAATACCTCAAGACCCCGAGGGTGTGGAGTCACGACCGAGTCCCCTCCCTCGGGGCTTGTCGAGGCCCGACTTGAAAAAGACAGAGGTCGAGGCTAAAATAGACGGGGAAGTTTCCAAGGCATGCGGCTAAGTCTGACAGAGCCGGCCTATCCAGAGCCTACGCCGAAGCGTCGTATCTATCCGTCCCATCTCTATATTTTACAGCTAATGCATGTTGTATTATAGCGGGGCTCCCCTCCTGTATAAAGGGAACCCACACTAATTTGTAAGCGGCTGATGTTGCTCCAACTATTCTCTACAAGATCAATAATATCTCTCTCTCTTTTCTCTAACTTACTCGCTCAAAGCTACCCTTGTCATTTATTACTTTCTTACTTGTTCTTCATTTATTGCTTGGCATTCGCTATAAAGAGCCTTGCTTGATTATACTCTAACTGTTGCCTCATTCCCGACTACCCCCGATAGCTCGAGATCGAGCCCAGATATTGGCCTCGAGTTCACCCATCGATCGGTCCGAAGCCAGGGCAGCAAGCCCCTCAGTTCGATTATTGCCCTGTCTTAGCTCATATTTTATAGTTAAAACTTCATATTCTTAGCATCATCCGCTCTAATAACTAGAATAAAAATAGATCACGTATTTTTAGAATCACATTTACAAATTTAATTGTTGTTACCATTTTCATGGTAAACAAAATCCTACTATCAAAATGATAAAGTGTCGCCAATTAATCCGTGCTTTATATACTTATATGAAAATTAGACCAACTAAAACTTCTGATATTGACACTTGTATTTCTAAACTACACAGTCATTTACAAACTTTATATACTTATTATGCTAACATTGTTGATGCTTCTTCGATTGTAGATGCAAATATTCCTTCAACTAATACTTCAAATCTGGAACAACTTTGGATGATGATGATGGTGGTCAAGATTATTTGATTTGTTCTACACTAGGAGAGCATCAACAAACCAGTAGCAGGAATATTGATGAACTCCAACTCTACTAGCAAAATTCACCAGAGCCCCTTACAAAGGATTTTCTACCGCAGGGTTGGTGGAAGAGCGACTCAAATCAATTTCCTGTTCTTTCGGCCATGGATCGAGACATGCTAAATATGCCGATATCAATAGTTGCATTAGAGAGCACATTTAGCCAAGCAAGTGTCACGATCTGGATTTCCTACCCTTGGGAGTCGTGATGGCGCCTACTAGTGAAAGCTAGGCAAGCCAACCAATTGAATTATTTACCTTTTCTCATTTTTAATCTTTTAACATTAATGAATCAACATTATATAATCAGCGGAATTAAATAAGTGGAAGAACAAATTATAACAATTAAAATATTACCAATAAAATCCTTAAACATAGACTACCCAGAATTGGTGTCACAATTTCACAGAATGTCCAATAATACTACAAATAAGGGTCCAAAAGATAAATACAATGTTGTCTCTGAAATACATAAAAGAAACAGAATGAAGGGATAGAAGGAGATGCCAAGGTCTACAGATGCCCGCAGCAATACCTTGGGTCTCCGATGGACTGAAGGCAGTGACCCAAAGCTAAGGTCCGTATGCTCCAGTACCGGGATCTGGACAAAATAGTGCAGAATGTAGTATCAGCACAACCGACCCCATATGCTGGTAAGTGCCTAGCCTAACCTCAGCGAAGTAGTGGCGAGGCTAGGACCAGACTACCAAATAAACTTGTGCAGTTAAATTATATACGACAGAAAATAAAGGCAAACTATACAATTAAAGATAGGAAAGGAAATCATGCTGTGGGGAACAACAAATATCAACAGAAAACCAACACTTAAATGTAGAGGAACCATAACTCAGTTATCATTAAAAAATTAGGATATCAAAGACAAGGGCACGGCATCACCCTTCTTGCTTTAGCACTCTCTCACAAGTAACATGTACGACATCACCCTTCGTGTTTTAATACTCTCTCACATATATCGTGCACGGTATCACCCTTCGTGCTTTACACTCTTCCTCACCCAAGCAAAAATCACAAGCAATTTGGGCAAGGGAATCAATGACATCACAATAAAATCAAGTAACAATAGAAAATCAAGAGATAAACGTAAAGAACACCATAACTCAATTATCAGCAAGAATCAGGAAAATCAAGGACAAGTGCGCGGCATCACCCTTCGTGCTTTCACTATCGTCCTCACCATAAGAATCAATATAATCGGCACGAAATCACCCTTCGTGCTTTTATCTCACATAATCATGGCACGGAATGATCCTTTGGGCATTATCACTCATATAAAGGCACGGAATGGTACATCGTGCGGTACAACATCACCCTTCGTGCATTAACACTCTTTCACAAATATCAAGCACGGTATCACCATTCGTGCTTTAACATTCTCTCACCAATACAATGCACGACATCACCCTTCGTACTTTAACACTCTTCCTCACCCAAACAACAATCCCAAACAATAAAGGCAAGGAAATAAATAAAATCACAATAAAAATCCCAGCAAGGGAACAATAGTACAACAATTATATCCCGGCAAGGGAAACAATATCAAAAGGAACAACATCCCGGCAAGGGATAAAACCTTTAAAAGCAACAACATCCCGGCAAGGGAGATAACATTAAAAGCAATAACATCCTGGCAAGGGAGCTCATAATCCTCTCCTCTTTTTCACATTTACTTCACAACTCAATTTACTACTTGAGCCAATGCTCTATAATATTCAATTGCCAATAATACTTCCACAAATCATTTTACAACTTGAGCCAACGCTCTTCAATGTTTAATTACCAATGTTACTTCCACAAATCATTTTACAACTTGAGCCAATGCTCTTCAATGTTCAATTACCAATATGACTTCCACAATCCTTGTTCAACAATGGAAATCATCACATATGGCATGAATAATACAAAACGGAGTCAGATTAATCATAGTATAAGACTCACGGGCATGCTTGACACCAACATATAGATACTCGTCACCATGACTATACGTCGTACTCAACAATTAACATATAGCAAGTAAGATACGACTCCTAATTCCTCAAGCTAAGGTTAGACCAAACACTTACCTCGATTCCACGAACACAATTCAAACCTCAACAACCGCTTTACCTCTTGATTCCACCACTAATTCGCTCTTATCTAGCCACAAGTTACTTAATTATATCAATAAATGCTAAATGAATCAATTCTAATGCATAAAAATAGATTTTCTAGAGTTTTTCCCAAAAAACCAAAAATTGACCCTGGGCCCACATGGTCAAAACCCGAGGTTCGAACCAAAACCTGATTACCCATTCACCCATGAACTCAAATATATAATTGTTTTGAAATTGGACCTTAAATCGAGGTCCAAATTCATAAAATTTGAAAAACCTAAGTTCTACCCAAAACACCCAATTTCCCCATGAAAACCTTTGATTTTGAGTTGAAATCATGAGAAAAGATGTTAAAGATTAATGAAAACGAGTTAGAAATGACTTACAATTGATTTGGAGAAGAACTTTTCTTTAGCAAATCGCCCAAGAGAGTTAGGTTTTAATAAAGTTGTAAAAATGGTTGAAATTCCGTATGAAATTCATTTAGCAGGTCTCTGATGTTGCAATTGCGACCAGGGTTTGCATTTGCAAACCCTTCAGGAACCTGCATTCTTCGCATTTGCGATAAGGGGTTCGCAATTGTTAACCCTGACGATTTCTGCTTCATTCGCATTTGCGAAGGAATTGTCGCATTTGTGATAGCTGGGGAGTTCTGAGTATTTCGCATTTGCGAAGGAATGCTCGCAATTACGAGCAAGGCTGGCTCAATGCGAAGAGCCCCTCGCAATTCCCAAGATCTCAGACTTCGCATTTGCGATCCCTGATCTCGCAATTGGCCAGCACCAGACCTGCAACCTGCAACAATTTCCTAAGTCCAAATTTCACTATGTGGCCTATCCAGAACTCATCCGAGCCCTCGAGGCTCCAAACCAAACGTGCACACCAACCTAATAACATCATACAGACTTGCTCGTGCAATCAAATCATCAAAATAATATCAACAACTATGAATTAAACCCCAAATTCATGCAATCATCCAAGAACACCAAAATTTCCAATTTCTCAACTTTAAGTCTGTTTTATACCAAACCAATCCCGACCTTTACCAAATTTTATAGATTCAACCAAATTATTATTTCAAACTTTTACCGGGCTCCGAAACCAAAAATACAGGCCAGATACCATCAAATTCAAACATATTTCATTTTCAAAAACTCATATATATATTCGAGAAAACAATTTTTCTTTAAAAGTTTATTTCTCGGGCTTGGGACCTCGGAATTTGATTCGGGGCATACGTGCAAGTCCCATATTTTCCTACGGACCCTCCAGGACCATCAAATCACAAGTCCGGGTCCGTTTACTCAAAATGTTGACCGAAGTTACCTAAATTCATTTTAAAGCCAAAATTCATTATTTTTCACAGATTTTCACATAATGGCTTTGTGGATACACACCCGGACTGTGCATGCAAATCGAGGTAAAACGAAAATGAGGTTTTAAGGCCTTGAAACACAGAATTTACTTTCAAAACGAGTGATGACCTTTTGGGTCATCACATCATTCACCTTTAAAACTACCGTTCTTCCTCAAATGGACATAGAAAAGAAGTACCTGAGTTAGAGAAAAGATGGGGATATCGGCTCCGCATATCGGACTCGGACTCCCAGGTCGATGCCTCAGCAGGCTGACCTCTCCACTGAACACGAATAGAAGGGAAACTCTTCGATCACAACTTACGAACCTGCCAGTCTAGAATAGATACCGGCTCCTCCTCATAGGACAAGTCCTTGTCCAATTGGACAGTGCTGAAATCTAATACGTGGGATGGATCGTCGTGATACTTTCAAAGCATGGACACGTGAAACACTGGATACACAGCTGATAAGCTCGGCGGCAACGTATGTCTATAAGCCACCTCCCCCACTCGATCAAGAATTTCAAACGGGCCAATGAACCTAGGGCTAAGCTTTTCCTTCTTTCCAAATCTCATCACGCCTTTCATAGGTGGTACCCGAAGCAACACTCGCTCGCCGACCATGTATGCCACATCACGAACCTAATGGTCGGCGTAACTCTTTTGCCTGGACTGAGCTGTACGAGGCCTATCCTGAATGATCCTGACTTTGTCCAAGGCATCCTGTACTAGATCTGTACCCAACAACCGAGCTTCTCCCGACTCAAACCACCCAACCAGCGATCGACACCGCCTACTATATAAAGCCTTATAAGGGGCCATCTGAATGCTCGACTGGTAATTATTGTTGTAGGAATACTCCGCTAAAGGCAAAAATTGATCCCACGAGCCTCCAAAGTCAATAACACAAGCTCAAAGCATATCCTCCAAAATCTAAATAGTACGCTCGGACTGCTCGTCCGTCTGAGGATAAAACACTGTGCTCAACTCAACTCGTGTGCCCAACTCACGCTGAATTGCTCTCTATAAATGTGAAGTAAACTTTGTACCTCGATCAGAAATGATAGACATGGGCACACCATCAAGACTAACAATCTCCCGGATATAGATTTCAGCTAATCTCTCAGAAGAATAAGAGGCTGCCACAAGAATGAAATGCGCTGACTTGGTCAGTCTATCAACAATAACCCATACCGCATCGAAATTCCTTTGAGTCTTTGGGAGTCCAACAACAAAGTCCATAGTGATATGCTCCCACTTCCACTCGGGAAGCTCAATCCTCTAAAACAAACCACCAGGTCTCTGATGCTCGTACTTTACCTGCTGACAATTCAAACACCGAGCCATATACGCAACAATATCCTTCTTCATCCTCCTCCACCAATAATGCTGCCGCAAATCCTAATATGTCTTAGCGGCGCCCGGATGAATAGAGTACCGGGAACTATGGGTCTCCTCTAGAATCAACTCTTGAAGTCCATCCACATTAGGCACACAAATATGACCCTGCATCCTCAAAACTCCATCATCTCCAACTGTAGCTTGCTTGGCACCTTCATGCCGCATCGTGTCCTTTAGGACACACAAATGGGGATCATCATACTGCAGCTCTCAAATGCTCTCCAATAATGAAGAACGAGCAACTGTGCAAGCTAACACACGCCTGGGCTCAAAGACATCTAACCTCACGAACTGATTGGCCAAAGCCTGAACATCCAAAGCAAGCGGTCTCTCACCAACTGGAGTATACGCAAGACTGCCCATACTGGCTGACTTCCTACTCAAAGCATCGACCACCACATTGGCCTTTTCCGGATGATATAAGATGGTGACATCATAGTCTTTCCATAGCTCTAACCACCTTCTCTGTCTCAAGTTTAGCTTGTTCTGCTTGAACAAATCCTACAAGCTCTCGTGATCCGTGAACACCTCACATGCCACACCATATAGATAGTGCCTCCAAATCTTCAGCGCATGGACAATGGCTGCTAACTCTAAATAATGAACTGGATAATTCTTCTCGTGAATCTTCAACTGACGCGAAGCATAAGCAATGACCTTGCCATTCTGCATCAACACCACACCGAGTCCAATACGATATACGTCACAACAAACTGTATATGGCCCTGAACCTATGGGTAAAACCAACACTGGCGCTGTAGTCAAAGCTGTCTTAAGCTTCTGAAAGCTCGCCTCACACTCGTCCGACCATCCGAACTGGGCACCCTTCTGAGTCAACCTGGTCATCGGGGTTTCAATAGATGAAAACCCCTTCACAAACTACGGTAATAGCCCGCCAAACCCAAGAAACTCCGGACCTTTATAGCTGATATGGGTTGAGGCCAGTTCTTGACTGCCTCTCTATTCTTCGGATCCACCTGAATACCTTCTGCTGAAACAACGTGACCTAAGAATACAACTGAACTCAACCAGAACTCACACTTCGAAAACTTAGCATACAACTGACTATCTCTCATAGTCTGAAGAAAGACTCGAAGATGCTGCTCGTGCTTTTCCCAGCTACGGGGATAAGTCAAAATATCATCAATGAAAACGATCACGAAGGAATCCAAAGAAGGCCTGAACACTAGGTTCATCAAATCCATGAATGATGCTGGGGCATGTGTTAGTCCGAATGACATCACCAAGAACTCATAATGCCCGTACCGAGTGCAGAAAGCTGTCTTAGGGACATCGGATGCCCTAATCCTCAACGGATGGTAGCCAGATCTCAAGTCGGTCTTAGAAAACACTTGGGCACCCTGAAGCTGGTCAAACAAATCATTAATCATTGGCAATGGTTACTTATTCTTGATTGTGACCTTGTTTAATTATCGATAATCTATACACATCCTCATTGATCCGTCCTTCTTCTTAACAAACAACACCGGCGCACCCCAAGGCGAGACACTAGATCTAATAAAGCCCTTATCAAGTAAGTCTTGCAACAGCTTCTTCAATTCTTTCAACTCAGGTGGCGCTATACGGTACGGTGGAATAGAAATGGGCTGAGTGCCCGGATCTAAATCAATGCAGAAGCCAATATCCCTGTCGAGTGGCATACCCGGTAGGTCTGAAGGAAATACCTCAGAAAACTCACGAACAACAGGCACAGAATCCACAGACGGAACCTCAGCACTAGAATCACAAACATATACCAAATAGGCCAAACACCCCTTCTCAACCATACGCCGAGCCTTTATATATGAAATTACACTACAGGTACAATGACCAGGAGTCCGTCTCCACTCTAAACGAGGCAACCCCTGCAAGTCTAAGGTCACAGTATTGGCATGATAGTCCAAGATAGGGTGGTAAGGTGATAACCAGTCCATCCCCAATATGACATCAAAACCAACCACATCCAAAAGTAACAAATCTACACGAGTCTCAAGACCCCAATCACAACAATATATGAAAGATGGACACGATCTACAACAATAGAATCACCCACTGGCGTAGACACATATACATGAGCATGTAAGGAATCACTAGGCATGACCAAATACTATGCAAAATAAGATGACATATAAGAGTATGTAGATCCTGGATCAAATAGAACTGAAGCATCTCTACTACAAACCAGAACAGTAACTGTGATAACTGCATCGGATGCCTCAGCCTCATTCCTGGCTGGAAGAGCATAACATCGGGGATGGGCCCTACCACTCTGAACTACATCTCTGGGACAGCCTGCTGCTGGCTGGCCTCCACCTCTAGCGGCCTGACCTCCACCTCTAATACCTCTACCTCTACCTCTAGCAGCCTGAACGAGCTGAACGAGTCCCCCAATGAGCCTCCTCACTCTCTCTCTCAGAGGGAAATGTAAGAAGAGCATGACGGGCCAAATTAATAAACCTGGTCTCGCACTGAGTAACAGTTATGGAACCCTGCTGGAGACGCTCAAACTGCCTCCAGTAGTTCTCCCTCTGAGTGATAGAAAGAAACTTCTCCAGGAATAGCTGAGAAAACCGATCCCAAGTCAAAGCTGGTGACCCAACTGGTCTGGCCAAACAATAATCTCACAACCGAGTCTCGGCATATCCAGACAAACAAAAAGCAGCAAAGTCGACCCCATTAGTCTCCACTATCCCCATGTTCCGAAGAACCTCATGACAGCTGTCCAAATAATCTTGGGGATCCTCAGAAGATGTACCACCAAAAGTAGTAGTGAAGAGCTTGGTGAAACCTATCCAACCTACACAAAGCCTCCGAAGACGTAGTTGATCTAACACCGGTCTGTGCTGCTGCTCGGCTGAAGAAGCTTTACGTGACCTCGCCATTCGTGAAGGAACGAGAGTGGAAGTTTAACTAGTATTGAGAATTCAAGTCGCACGACATGAAAGAATGGATGTGAAGTTTTTCCTAACTATGTAGCCTCTTAGGGATAATTACAGACGTCTTCGTACCAATCCCTCAGACTCTACTAAGCTTGTCCGTGAATTGTGAGACCTAAGTAACCTAGAGATCCGATACCAACTTGTACCCGGATTTTTCACCCTCGGGAATCGTGATGGCGCTTACTAGAGAAAGCTAGGCAAGCCAACTAATTGAATTATTTAACTTTTTCTCATTTTTAATCCTTTAACAATTATGAATCAACATTATATAATCAGTAGAATTAAATAAGCGGAAGAACAAATTATAACCATTAAAATATTACCAATAAATTCCTTAAACATAGACTACCCCGAATTGGTGTCACAATTTCACAGACTGTCTAATAATACTATAAATAAGGGTCCAAAAAATAAATACAATATTGTCTCTGAAATACATAAAAGAAATAAAATGAAGGGATAGAAGGAGACACCAAGTCATGCGGACGCCTACAGGACTACCTCGGGTCTCCAAATGGACTGAAGGCAGCGACCCAAAGCTAAGGTCCGTATGCTCCAGTACTAGGATCAGCACTCTGCAATATCAACACAACCGACCCCATGTGCTGGTAAGTGCCTAGTCTAACCTCAGCGAAGTAGTGACGAGGCTAGGACCAGACTACCAAATAAACCTGTGCAGTTAAATTATATACAACGAAAAATAAAGGCAAACTTTATAACTAAAGATATGAAAGGGAAATCATGCTGCGGGGAACAACAAGTATCAAAAGAAAACCAACAGTTAAATGTAGAGAAACCATAACTCAGTTATCATTAAAAAATCAGAAAATCAAAGACAAGTGCACGACATCACCCTTCGTGTTTTAACACTCTCTCACACATATCGTGCACGGCGTCACCCTTCGTGCTTTATACTCTTCCTCACCCAAGCAACAATCACAAGCAATTTGGGCAAGGGAATCAATTACATAACAATAAAATCAAGTAACAATAGAAAATCAGGAAATAAACGTAAAGAACACCATAACTCAATTATCAGCAAGAATCAGAAAAATCAAAGGCAAGTGCACGGCATCACCCTTCGTGTTTTTACCTCACATAATCATGGCACGGAATTATCTTTTGTGCATTATCACTCATATAAAGGCATGGAATGGTACATCGTGCGGCACGACATCACCCTTCGTGCAATAACACTCTATCACAAATATCATGTACGACATCACCCTTCATGCTTTAACACTCTATCACCAATACAATGCACGACATCACCTTTCGTGCTTTAACATTCTTCCACACCCAAACAACAAACATAAAATATAAGGGAAAGGAAATAAATAAAATCATAATAAAAATCCTGACAAGGGAACAATAGTACAACAATTATATCCCGGCAAGGGAAACAATATCAAAAGCAACAACATCCTGGCAAGGGATAAAACCTTAAAAGCAACAACATCCCGGCAAGAGAGATAACATTAAAAGCAATAACATCCCGGCAAGGGAGAAAATATCATAATCCTCTTCTCTTTTTCACATTTACTTCACAACTCAATTCACTACTTGAGCCAATGCTCTATAATATTCAATTGCCAATAATACTTCCACAATTCATTTTACAATTTGAGCCAACGCTCTTCAATGTTCAATTACCAATGTTACTTCCATAAATCATTTTACAACTTGAGCCAACGCTCTTCAATGTTCAATTACCAATATGACTTCCACAAGCCTCGTTCAACAATGGAAATCATCACATAAGCCATGAATTATACAAAACGGAGTCACATTAATCATAGTATAAGACTAGCAGGCATGCTTGACACCAACGTATAGATACTCATCACCATGCCTATACATCGTACTCAACAATTAACATATAGCAAGACACGACTCCTAATCCCTCAAGCTAAGGTTAGACCAAACACTTGCCTCGATGCCACGAACATAACTCAAGCCTCAACTACCGCTTTAACTCTTGATTCCACCACCAATTCGCTCTTATCTAGCCACAAGTTACTTAACTATATCAATAAATGCTAAATGAATCAATTCTAATGCATGAAAATAGATTTTCTAGAGTTTTTCCCAAAAAGTCAAAAAATCGACCCCGGGCCCACATGGTCAAAATTCGAGGTTCGAACCAAAACTCGACTACCCGTTCATCCACGAACTCAAATATATAATTATTTTAAAATCGGACCTCAAATCGAGGTCCAAATCCCCAAAATTTAAAAAACCTAAATTCTACCCAAAACTCCCAATTTCCCCCATGAAAACCTTTGATTTTGAGTTGAAATCATGAGAAAAGATGTTAAAGATTAATGAAAATGAGTTAGAAATGACTTTCAATCGATTTGGAGAAGAACTTTTCTTTAGAAAATCACCCAAGAGAGTTTAGGTTTTGAAAAAGTTGTAAAAATGGTTGAAATCCCGTCTGAAATTCATTTAGCAGGTCTCTGATGCCGCAATCGCGACCAGAGTTCGCATTTGCAAACCCTTAAGGAACCTGCATTCTTCGCATTTGCGATAAGGGGTTCGCAATTGCGAACCCTGATGATTGCTTCATTCACATTTGCAACAGCTCGGGAGTTTTGAGTACTTCGCATTTGCAAAGGAATGCTCGCAATTGCGAGCAAGGTTGGCCAGGGCTTACTTCGCAATTGCAAAGAGCCCCACGCAATTCCCAAGATCTCAGACTTCGCATTTGCGATCCCTGATCTCGCAATTGGCCAGCACCATACCTGCAACAATTTCTTAAGTCCAAATTTTACTTCGTGGCCTATCCAAAACTCATCCGCACCCTCGGAGCTCCAAACCAAACATGCACACCAACCTAAAAATATCACATAGACTTGCTCGTGCAATCAAATTATTAAAATAACATCAACAACTATGAATTAAACCCCAAATTCATGCAATCATCCAAGAACACCAAAATTTCTAATTTCTCAACTTTAAGTCCGTTTTATACCAAACCAATTCCGATCTTTACCAAATTTTACAGATTCAACCAAATTATTATTTCAAACTTGTACCGGGCTCCGAAACCAAAAATACGGGCCCGATACCATCAAATTCAAAGATATTTCATTTCCAAAAACTCATATATATTCCAAAAAATAATTTTCTTTACAAATTTATTTCTCAGGCTTGGGATCTAGGAATACGATTCTGGGCATATGTCCAAGTCTCATATTTTCTTACGGATCCTCCGGGACCGTCAAATCACGGGTCCGGATTTACCTAAAATGTTGACCGAAGTCAACCTAAATTCATTTTAAAGGCAAAATTCATCATTTTTACAGATTTTCACACAATGGCTTTCCGGATACACGCCTGAACTGCGCATGCAAATCGGTGAAATGAAAAAGAGGTTTTAAGGCCTCGGAAGTCAGAATTTACTTTCAAAATGAGTGATGACCTTTCGGGTCATCACAACAAGGCAACAGCTAGGAGATACCCATCATTCATTGGGCAGCAACGCTTTGGAAATTTTAGTATGCTTCAGAGATAGAAGAAGATCAGAACGGCGAAATCAAGGGCGTGCCGAGGTAGACGAAGAGGAGGACCAAGAAATTGTAGATATAATGGTTTATGGTTCCGACTCAACCTATGTCGGAAACCAAGAACCTCATATTGACATGGAAGAACTTGTAAAAATGATGCAAAATATGTGATGTACTATTTCTTATTTTTTATAATTGTTGTAAACTTTTAATTTGCAAGTTCAAAAATAAAAAAATAAAAAAGAACTTGCAAAGTAATTTGAATTATTACAAATATAAAATGAAAGCCTTCGGAGTTTGTTCCTTACATATTGTCTATTGGTCCTATTAAATAATTTTTTGTAGCCATTTACTTTCTAATTTTAAATTTATAATTTTAAAATTTAAATTTCAAATTTAAAACTTCAAAGTTTAATTTTAAGCCTTAAAAGTTTGCAAACACTTAAGTATCAATAACATTGAACAAGAAAAATAAAATTTAATTAAAAAAAATTACACTAGTCCGGCCCGCCCGAACCCGAACGGGCCCAAAATAACCCGAAAATTCCCAACCCACTACCAGCCCGTTATCCTAGCCTGCTAACCAACTCGGTCCGATAAAGGACGGGATGGTTTTTTTTGTTCAACCCGTCCCAGCCCGCCCGATAAACACCTATAGTGAAAACTACACTTCAAAAAGCTACACCGGACTATTGATATACAAAAATAACAAAAATTATAATAAAAAAAGTGCACCACAAAAATGAGGTAATGTTAAGAGCTCGTTTGGATTAGTTAATTTGAAGTAGTTGATAAGCATTAGGTGCTGAAAAATACTTTTAAGTGCTGAAACTGATTTAATAAATAAGTAGTTACGTGTTTGGATACAAGTGCTGAAATTGATAATAAGTTGTTGCAGTATTTGATAAAAAGTACTGATAAGCTCTTTTTCTGTTAAAATGACTTAAATAATGTTAGAACTGTTTACACTTATAAGGGCGTAATTTCTTCAAAATTTTAGATTCCAAATCGATTCAAATACAAAATATTCTATTTGTTATTTTATTTTAAATACAACTGTGCTTAGATAAGATAACTCTTATGATAAATATAATTTATTTTATGATAAGCATATAATCATAAGTTATAATAATTAATAAATTGACAAAAATTTCTCAGTAAAAAATAAATCTAAATAGGATAAAATATTTGAAGAGAAACAAACACTGTCTTCATCAACACAACACTTAGAAAGTAATATACCAAAAATTTAATATGTCCTCATTTATTACATACAATTCAAAGATTAATACACCATCACATAGATATAAATATGTAAAGGAATATAGAATTGACTTATCTTAAATAGACAATGAGAATTGCAGACTTGAAGAGGCAGGGGGATTGGGAGAGGGGTGGGTTGAAACAATACTTGAGGCAATGAGTATCGATGTAAGAGTTTTATTATAAAAAAAGAATATTTTAAAGATAAAATAATAAAAATCTTGGTCAAACTTAAAGTGCTTATATGCTAAAAATTCATAAGCTGGAGGTGAACAACTTATGACTTTTGGCTTATTTTTGACTTATAAGCACTTTTGACTTTACCAAACGCGTAGATAAGCCGAAAAATATTTATAAGCTAGTTTGATCAGCTTATAAGCTTAACCAAACACCCTCTAAATCTTTTTTTTCACATTAGCAACAATAACAACAATAAATACAATATAATCTCATACTGTAGGGTCTTGAAATGGTAGTGTATATGCAGACCTTATCATTCGTTTGAAAAAGTAGATAAGTTATTTCCGATAAATTTTAACAACTAAAGTTTATTAAATACTTGACGATGACGAAAAGTACTTACTTTTGACAAACTTAAGGATTAGAATTGCTTAAGAATATAGTACTTAAGAAACAATTCTAAACCTATCCCAAACATAGCGACAAATTTTGTCATCTTCTCAAATTCGGTGATAACCAAAAGTGCCAGTTCCCACTTCCCACTATATAGAGAGCCGCTGTAGCATATTATTGGACTTTAGTATTGAGCTAAAACCCCTTTCAAAAACCCAGCACAATTCCAAAACAGCAAATAATTGAGTGGGAAAAAAAGGGAAATGGATCCGGGAAGTTCCGGGTACAAGGACTATGTAGCGGGTCTAATGGCCGGTGTTGCTATGGTTATTACTGGTCACCCTTTTGATACCGTCAAGGTAAATTCCTCCACAGAAATACCCATTTGCATTACTCAATTGATTTATGCAGTTGACATTTAACCCCCTTTTTTTCATTATTATCATTTATCGTATATATTTTTGGATAAATAATGCTTCTGGTTTTGTATGTGTTCATAGATGAATGTCTAGAACTAGATGCAGCACAATTTTGAGATTTCTGTATTTTTTTGTTTTTTGCCGTTTGATGTAGTTAACACAATAAACCACATGTTTCCCCGGGATTAGTTAGAGAACTTCTAATACCTTCTTATTAGTATCTGCATAATATTGGTATGAGATGAGTTTAAATAGAGTAATATGGTCCGTGAGGATTCATATAGTGGATTGTATTATGCAGTGAACAAACAACAACTACCCAGTATAGTCCCACAAGGTGGGGTCTGGGGAGGGTAATATGTACGCAGGCCTTACCCCTACCCGATAGGCAGAGAGGCTGTTTCCAATCGACCCTCGGTGCTGTATTATGCAGTGAGATGAGTGAGATGAGTTTAAATAGAGTAACGTTGATTCATATAGTTGATTGTCACAATTGCTTTCTCTTACTTTGCTCATCCTCGCTATTGAAAAGTCTTAAGTAAAAGTTTTAGGAAATTGGGTAAACTATTGTCTTTGAAGCACATCCTAATGTCACAAGAGGCGGATCTAGGAACTTTAAAGGCTCAAGTTCAAAATTCTACCATTGCACATTTGATTTTGGTTCGAAATCTATTACTTATACTTCAGTGGATTTCTTAACATATATACAGGGTCTGACCCAAAGCTAGTAGGTTAGGTTCGAATGAACCTAGTAGTTGTACACTACATCTACCCCTCCTGAATGTCAGCTTTATGTTTAGGAAAGATCTTAATAGTATCATATACTATATACTTGTGCAGGCATTAGAGGTTCTTGTAACCAGAGGCGGACTTATGCATGTTGAAGAAGGGTCACCCGACCCCGTTAACTTCGGCAAAAATCTGAATATATAAGTGTATATATGTCGAAAACGGTCATATATTTTGCTTGGAACTCATAAGATTAAAAGTAAGATGAGGCACTGGTTGAGCACTTCGGTCATGTGTCCCCGCCACCTTCATATCCTGGGTCCGCTTTGCTTGTAACTTTCTCTGGGTATGCTGATTGAATTAAGTGAAATGTATTTATCAGGTGAAGCTCCAGAAACACAATACAGAAGCACGGGGAATAAAGTACAACAATGGATTGCATTGTGCTGCTAGAATATTACAAACTGAAGGAGTATGCATCTCAACTTCTTCCTAAATCCAACTTTGAGCTTTACCTGTTCTGTTTATTGGAATGTTGTTTAGTTGGTGGAACGTGTAATCTCTTTACTTAAATGCTTTTCTGATGTTGAAAGATCCTATTATTTTCAATCCATCTGCATTTTTCGATAAGCCTTGCCTTCTGTATACTAAATGTGATATTTTTACTTGCATTATTTATATTCATGAGCATGTTCATGCATGTCTGATCTTATTGTGCATTCCGTTGAAGATCTGTCTAAAGTTTCTGGTTACTGAAGTAGAACGTAAACAGATCTGAGGAATCGGAGCTCACTAGAGGCTCTTTTACATAAATGCCAAGTTGTGCCGCCTTGACCGTTTATCAAGTAAAATTGCCACCAAATCCTGTATCTTTTTTTATACAAGAACCTAGTTTCTGTTTCTTCAAGTAAATTGAGATAATATCTTTTACCTATAAGCCTTATCTTATTTTATTGAGTACACAAGAAAAAGTCGATTTTGTTGTCTATGCTGCAATTATCTTTTTTTTTCTTTTGTTCTTTTTTCTTCTTGTGTGGCACAGGGATTCAGGGCTCTGAATGACCTTGGTTGATAAAAAATTTCTGTGGTAGGTTAAGGGGCTCTATCGAGGAGCTACATCTTCGTTCATTGGCATGGCCTTTGAGAGCTCACTTGTATTTGGTATTTACTCCCAAACAAAACTACTGCTACAGGTTTGTTCAACATTCATCCAGCGATGATTTTGCTGTGTCTTTCAATTCGAAGATTGTCAGTTATATGTTGAAAGCCAACTTCTCTTAGAACCGTTAACTTGTATCTTGGAACTTTGGCGATTTTGTGACAACATCGCGGTAGTTTGTTATTAATGACGAACATTTGGTGTTTACTTTAAAGGGTGGACCAGATGGAGGTAAGCCCCAACCTCGTGCTATAGTTCCTTCAGCTGCCTTTGGAGGAGCTATTATCAGCTTCATTCTATGCCCATCAGAACTGGTGAAGGTAAGTGATGTGAGAGTTCATAACATCGTGCTGTAGAATTACTTGGAAAGTGTCATCCTTGTTATATCCGTGATTTCCAGTGTAGGATGCAAGTTCAAGGTGCTGATTCTGTGGTACCAAGCTCCAGTAGATATAGTGGTCCACTTGAGTGTGCTGTTAAAACTGTAAAAAGTGAAGGGGTGAGAAATTTATTGATCGATGCAAATTTGGCTTGTGGTGTGCGTTTTGGCTGACAAACAACCTCTCCAGATCACAGGCATATTTCGAGGAGGCTTCACGACTTTATTAAGAGAATCTTTGGGAAACGCTGTCTTCTTTACTACATATGAATATGTTCGTTATCACTTGCATTTACGACTGAAAGGTGCTTCCTCTGAGTCAAGCCACTTGGTTGATGTTGGAGTTGGAATAATGAGTGGTGGTCTCGGTGGTATAGCAGTGAGTATTCTTGGTTGGAATTACCACATTCTTTATGACTTCTCGCTGTAACTTTACTTGATTAGTCTACCTCTTGTCCTTGTTATGTTCTGTACTGTTTGTAAACTTTCCACGTGATGCTCTATCCTCAATTAATTTGTGCATCTGCCCTTTCCAGTGTTGGTCAGCAGTTCTGCCGTTGGATGTAGCAAAAACTATAATTCAGACTACACCAGAGAAGAACCATACGAGAAATCCGTTTCTCATATTAAAATCGGTAATTACCATAATCTCTTGTATTTTGGAACTTGAAATTTACTAAACGAAATGCCTGATTCAGTTTATTATTGTAGATTTATGGGAGATCCGGTCTTAGAGGATGCTATACGGGTCTAGGTCCTACAATTGTGAGAGCTTTTCCTGCTAATGCAGCTGCAATTGTCGCATGGGAGCTGTCTGCCAAATTGTTGGGAATCAAGCGTGATTTGAACTAGTAGAAATCCTGATTGCTGCCAATATTATTCTAGTTGCCTGCTGGCTTAAAGCTTTAGAGGCTCGTGGCAAGATTACTCCATGATTCTTTTGATGTGCCCTCACCGTCGCACTACTAATTTGGCACAAGCACGTTATATTTTAATGAGATAATCCGAGCATCTTTAATAGCTTTGTGGTTCTCTCACGTTCTTTTTTTTTTTTTCTTTTATCCAAAGGACCAAAGGTAGTATCGTAGCTTGATTGATGTGGGCTAGTTATTGGTCAAAAAGTTAATTGAAGTTGGAGTGTTCTTCTTAAGGTTTATTGCACAACATTATTAGCTTCAATATTGGTGATATATTCTATGAAAAACGGTTTTGCATGCTCCAATCTGCTTCAGTTCAGTCGAATACTAACTATAATTTTTGTGATGCTTATTGAGTGCTGTTTTGTTGCTTGAGGTGGGAAGCACTTTTAAACTAGACTTAAGCTATGTGAGAGTGATGATAATTAGAAAAAAATAAATAAACTTTGTAAGTGTGAGATGGCATGTCAAGAGGGAAGTTTTCAAACAGCATCCATATGTAAACAATAACAACAACCCAGTATAATTTCACTTAATGGGGTCTGGAGAGGTTAGTGTGTACGCAGACTTTATCCCTATCCGAGGTAGAGAGGCTATTTCCAA
This sequence comes from Nicotiana glauca, assembly GCA_026770625.1. NCBI lineage: Eukaryota > Viridiplantae > Streptophyta > Magnoliopsida > Solanales > Solanaceae > Nicotiana > Nicotiana glauca. Next base: position 51,734 of record MU743851.1, on the reverse strand, counting down.
AGAGAAATCCGGCATTCTTCCCTCCAAAAACTTCCCACTTTGCTTTTGGGGAGACTCAAATTTACAACCTTTTAGTTGGAAGTGGAGTTTGCTTGACATCAGAGCAACCTTTCAGCATCCATATGTAAACAGCATAATTATATTTTCAGTCTACGAACTATCGACACTTTGATACTCCTTTGCTTTCAAGCGAAATGAAATTACTACTTAATGCATACCTTACATGATAATTTTTGTTAAGAAGGAAAGTTGGCTAGTGACAGAAGAGAGCGAGCACCGTAAAACCATGATTATATTTTTCAGTGGTGGTTTATCTTTCCATCAGTCTGCGAGTAAGCGGTTTCTCTGCCATTGGACTGATGCCCCTTTCAACTTGACCCTTCTCCAGGAGAATCACATGAACTTTTACGACGCCGTTCGTTGTGGCCGGCCAAACGTCTCCTGCAACTCCTTTTTGCTTCATCGAACTCCCCCAACTGATGAAACCTGTGAATTATAAATTAATGATGAAATTTCGCAGGAATAGTTCAGAGAGGACACAAGATAACCAAGATACAACATCCTTGCACCAAAATAGAAAAAGAAAAAAAAAACGAAGATCTGGTTGGTTCCTTTTCTAGTCGCTAGGGAAAGGACTCTAGAAAGAAAAAGCTTTACCCTTGCTTATTTCTTTGTCTTACTGTTGGTTCTTGCTCAGTTTTTATGTTTCAGTTGTCAGACTATGGTGAGTTTGCAGTACTTAATTTTTAAAAGATCAGTAAAATCCGTGCGGTGCTTTCATCATTGATGAGAGACTACAGATTCTTATAGGAAATGAGTGAATCTTCTTTAGCATGCCCTAATATTAGTTGAATCAATCGTACCTCCTGCTTTTGGAATAAAAATTTGGTGACAAGAATAAGCCCTGTTTGAGAGTAGAGAAATTATTTGTTCTCCATAGTGGTAATATTTTGTCTGTCTTTCATAGGAAATGAAGGTACCTTCTGAGAATACCCCAGTATCAGATGCAATCAGTCTTACCTAGGAGGTTCAGATATTTATCCTGTCAGTATCTTCGGTCCAGATTTCCTGCGTGACGAATAAAAGCAGGGAACGACAAAGAATCCCCATTTTGAGACTCGACGAACAGATTGTTCTTCATGCTAGTGTTATTGATTAAGAATGCCATTACCTTTGAATTTAAAGCAGCACTGAGCACAACGAAATTCATATAGAAGAAATTACCGTTATAATAGTTGTTTGATTTGGCTTTGGCTCCATGCTATGCGAATCTGAAGGCTATCTACTCTGTAGACTCAATGAGCTTTTCATGAAGAATATATTTTTATTTTAAACAGCATAAATACAAGGATATTACTGGAATTTCTTTTCACTCAGAACTATGTTTCTTAAATAAAATGATATCCCTGAAGCATAACATGTGAGGAGGATTATCAGCCTTGCAACTTGTGCCACTCTGATTTTGTTCTTGTTGAAGGTAATGATCTTTTGATGTAGATGCATTAGGGGTTTAGCTAAAGTTATCCTGTTTTGTGGTCATCGGCTAATTGAAATGCTTGTTTGTATGCCTAGTGGTTGTGTGTGTTCTAAGCTATGCATATAACTGCATTTTAAGACAATACAAAGACTCTGTAAAAATTGCCTACCTTATTTTCCAGGTGTACGGGCAGTTCCTTGTAATTATCTTTTAGGTGATGTCATCGGTGTATAGAAGTTAAACTCAAATACATATTGAAAGATTTAAAATTGTGAACCTGCTGCATTGCTGACAGAACCGCTGTCGGAGTCCGCCAATAAGTACTGCCGGAGCCTTTGCATGAAATTCACAGACCTTGTGGCGGCGATGGTATGCCTTGGCATATGCCATATCTGCAGTACAGTCCTCAATTTGACAGGAAGGCAGCTTTGAACCCTCTCCTCCAGGTACCTTCCTTCCCGTGCTAGTCAAGACCCTCTTCCTTTTGTTGTCCTCTACAACATCTTCGTCTTCTTCGTCATCCTCCTCTTCCATCATGCTTCTCTTCTCTTCCCATTTGCTAGTTTCCATATCTTTGAGGAGGAAACTAGAGAGGAGCACAAGAATATGAGAAGATGAATAAAGTGACACTTAAATAAAGGTGAAAGAATATGTGAGGACCACAAAGTTCCATACCTTTCTGCTTCTATGTGAAGTCTGGTAAGTGGAGAACAGGATTTGATGAGCTAAAGATACTACAATTTGATAGGTTTCTCGTACATAATGAGGAAAGTTTATGTTGACAGATGAAGCTACTTTTATTGGCCTCAAACTTACAACAAGGACTTCGACTTTAACGTGACCTAGCATTATTGCATGAGAGAGAAGAACGTGACAATCCATAACATTAACATAGTACAAAGAAATATAAAGATCATTTATGATGACTTTTGCTTCTATTTGTTTTTATATTTACTCCTTGTTACCTCAGTACTTTTTTATTGAGGGAGGTAGTTTGTTGGACAGCCAGCAAACCTAGGGGCGCAGGCAGGATTCGAGACAAAGGGATTGAAAAAGCTCACACTACTAAAAAGTGGAATTAAGGACGGATATATATTCTATAGCTAAAAAAAAAAAATTCGTCGCTAATCCTATTTAGCACGGTTATCAAAAAATATTGTTAGCTACGAACGAAGTGAAGCTAATTCTAATTTTTTTTCTTTTGTAGTGACTAAATGTCACAGTTAAGAGTGGAACCTATGATCCAAGTATTTTTTGAATCCTTGTTGCTACTATACTATAAACATTTTCATTTCGTAATTAAGATTCAACGTTAGATTTTGCTTCAAATAATTAGTTGGATTGCCATTGATGTCGAGCAAATTCTTTCTCAACTTATTTTTTGGCAAGGATATGGAGGAAAAATTCAAGGGATAGTGCTCGTACATTTATTTTTTCTTGTAGTTCTTGACCCCCTCGTAGTGTTTGATAGAAAAATTGAACGTGAGGCAAAATAAACTTTTCTCTAACTCTGAATGGGATTAAGAGTCAGCACTTATATCCTTTGTATGTGTATTTTCGGGACCTCTTGATGTTTGCTCCGAGCTGATAAATGTATGATATATTTTTTATATGTATTTTTATGACTAGAGCATGCTTAATACATATGTATCGCTCCTAAAATTAATCACTTAAATTTGATAGATCATTATTGTGATTTGGTGTAAAGTTTTTTTCTGCCTACTCCTAGGAGAAAAACCTAATCATTTCCAAGGCATTCAGATAGGCGTTCTAAATTACTTTGTAGAATAAGTGACAGCAAATCAGGCTATTATGTGCATCATTACTCAAATTCGTCTACCTAAAAGCATCATTATTTTGAACAGTTTGAGGGTTCACCGCTTCTAATTAATAGACATATATTGCAGGCTTTTTATTCATTAGATAGAGAAGATCATCAAGATTTTGCGATTTTCGAATTTATTCTAATTCCAAGAATTCATATCGAATCGATATTGAATAAAGACATGCACCAACAACTGTATTGGCAATCGTTTTCAAGCAAGGGCGATTCCTTTGTTTTTTTACCTATGGGAAAAGTAATTACAGCAAAGGCTAGCACGGCCTACTGATTTTATGAACTAACCTATTTTTCGGTTGTGGCGTTTGCTTAAAGATTTCTTATTTATTCTTTTTTTGTCCTGTACTTGGCCACTTAGTTGTACTGCTACCTCTTATCATATCACATAGGAATATTGTATAGGCTAAAATCTGCCCTTGTAAAGTGGCGTCACAGAAGAGATCGGCCGAGGTCAACTAGGAAGCATCAAGGGTCGTGACCGAGGAGTTAACCATGGCCGAGGTCGAGCGTTCATGTGCCAGTAGCGATAATGGTCACTATTTGAAATAAGACATTGAAAGGAATATTCACAAGGATATTCTCTTCATTAGTACTATTATGGTTGTTAGGGATATGTCTTGTATAAATGAAAAAAAAAGGATAAGGAGATAAGGCATGTGATATTCATTTGATAAGCACACTTTTTGAGAAAAGATTCTCTCTCCGGCAAAAATACAAATTCTACCTTTTGATCAAGATTCTTGCTCACATTATTCCATATTATTCCACCATATCTGAGAATAGTTCAAATATGCTAGGATTTGCCCGTCTTTTATCATTGTCGAAAGGAAAAATCATCCACCTCATTAATTATTGGGTGAATCATTCTCCTTATTTACATAAATATCATATTGTTATTTGTTGTTTGATATTCCTCCATTATTGCTCACAACTTTTGGAATATTAAATGTGCTATATTTCCGGTTCGTCATTAACGTTATCCCATATTACTTGTATTGCCAAGTTCTAGATCTAAAGACATTATCACTAACCAGGTTTAACGCTTTGTTACATAAAACTTAATAGTTTAACCGAAAGTATATATTATTCTTTTTTGGTCAAGCATTTTGGCGTTGTCTGTGGAGTTTTCTAGTTAGATTTTTAGTTTATTCTATATCTACAACTAGCATGGATTGCTAACCAAAAAAAAAACAAAGAACGAAATTCCTTTTCCTTGTACACACAGATCTGATATGGCAGGTAACAGAGAAGAAAGAACGAGGGTAATGACCGACCTCACCACCAATCTCTTGAACACCATCAATGAGGTCTCAAAAATAGAAGGCGAGGACATAACGCCTAATGCCTCTCCCAAGCGACGCGGGTCACCTCTCCCTCACGGCAGTATCGTAACGTCCCGCGGTAAAGGAGCCTCCACATCCATGACGGAAGAGATGCCACCAGTAGTGAAAAATCTCCTTGAGGCTTGGCTAACTCACACTCTAACCAGCATCCTCCACAGTCCCGCTCAGGATACAGTCATAAAAACTGTAAGGACTCGCATTACACCGATAACGGTCGAGCAGTATGTTCATTTCCCTCCAATAACAAGTATTACTCAAACTGTTAATAAAACAGGTGACAACACCCTCACAACCATTTTAAAAAAGATCGAGAAAATGGAGAACGAGAACAGAGTGCTTAGGGACCAAATGAGAGAGCACCATGAAAGGGTAGACAAAATACCGGGTGTCCCAAAACTTTTGCCAAAGAGAGATACTGGTCGATTTGTCGAGCAACCATGCAATGATGAAGCCGGCCCACATGCCATACCAAATACCTTCAAAACTCTGCCCTACCTAAAAATATATGATGGCACGACCGATCTAGAAGACCATGTGACTCATTATATCACCGCTATAATGGGCAACGACCTCACCAAAGAACAAGTATCCTCCATCTTGTTGAAAATATTCGGCGAAACCCTCACCGGAGGAGCATTGACTTGGTACTTACAGATGCTCGCACGTTCTATCAAAACATTCGAGTGGCCACAAAAGAGAGGTCAGATCCAAACACTAGAAAGTCGGACGCACTTTGCGAGTTCCACCAAGAACTAGGGCACAAAACTCATTGCCCTAAGATAGGAGGTCGTAAACATGCTTTGATAAGGAAACCTCAAGGAGTTACTGAGCGACCGTGGAAGGACCAACTTCGCCAGAGGACGCGAACATCATCAGGGACCGCGAATCCGCCCTCACCAACTCGTACCATACAAATGATCACTGGTGGCGGCGATGACGCTTCTATCAATAGCGTAAAATTCACCACAACGCATAATCTCAAACGGTCGATCACCCACGAGCGGCATAACAAACTCGAAGAAAGTATCATCTTCGATGAGTCAGATACCCACTGTTTGGAATTCCGTCACTACGATGTTCGTGTTATCACTTTACGAATTTTAGATACAGATGTGAGACGCATTATAGTAGACGATGGGAACGGCTGGTGCATCATCCACCCTCGGGTACTTGCATAAATAAAACTCTAGGATAAGATAGTGTCGCATTTTATCACGCTAACAGGTTTTAACAATGTAGTTAAACGAACATCTGGAGAAATTAAACTCCCCTTCCTGGCGCGACGTCACTCTAGAAACCACATTCCATATCATGGACTAGGACAACCATGGATACACGCCATGAGGGCCATCCCCTCCATCTTGTACCAAGTCATCAAATTTCCAACTTCATGGGAAATATTCAGCATACAAGGAGAACAATGCAGATCTGGAGAATGCTATCGCATCACCCTAGACTATACAACCACTCAACAAATAAAGAGCAATGCAAAATAGGCATAACAATTAAAAGGGTCGAGGTCGAGCTACGATGAAAGGGAAGACGTCATCAGAGACCCTGAAATGGTAGAAGACACAAAATCAACCATAGAAGACCTCGATCCCGTCCAACTAGATGACAACGACCACAGTAAGAAAGCTTGCATCGGCTGCAAGCTTCAAGAAACTGGTAAATTCTGTTCAATTCTTAACTACTAACACAAATTTGTTTGCTTTCCATGAGAATATGCTAGGTATCCCGAAATAAATCACAATACACAAATTGAATGTCGACTCGTTCCACCTCCGGTGAGGCAAGTTAGCTGTAAGTTCAACTCCGCGATAAACGATGCAGTACGTGAAGAAGTCGAAAAGCTATTGGAAAATGGCTCTATCAGAGAGTCAAAATACCCCCAATGGGTCACCAATGTGGTCATGGTGAAAAGGAAAAATGAGAAGTGGTGAATGTGCGTAGACTTTATAGATTTAAATAAAGCATGCCCTAAAGATTCATTCACATTACCTCATATCAATCAACTCTCTAACATAACGGCCAGGCATGAACTGCTGAGTTTTTTAGACGCTTACTCAGGCCATAATCACATCCTCATAGAAGAGGAGGATCAGGAAAAAATCAATTTCATCACCCATCAAGGAACGTACTACTACAGAGTTATGCCTTTCGAATTGAAAAATGCAGGGGAAACGTACCAAAGGTTGGTAACAAGAATTTTCAAGGATCAACTCAGCAAGATAATGGAAGTCTACATAGATAATATGCTGGTCAAGTTCAAAATAAAAGAAGATCACATTAATCACTTGAGAGAAACCTTCGACATACTAGGGTAATATAAAATTAAACTAAACCTCAAAAAGTGTGCATTCGGTGTAACCTCAGGAAAATTCTTAGGTTTCCTATTGTCATAGCGAGGCATTGAGGTCAAATCCGACAATATCAAAGTCATCGTAGGGATACCAGAGCATTTAACCACCAAAAAATAGGTTCAGAGGTTGACTTGTCGCATTGCCGCCCTTTTAAGGTTCATCTCGTGATAATCTGATAGGTGTCACAAATTCTTCGGTGTACTCAAGAAGGATAACGGCCTCCAAGGACCTCCGAGTGCGCCCAAGCCCTGAAGGAGTTAAAGGCCTACTTATCCTCACCACCACTATTTTCAAAACCAGAACCTGAGGAGCGCCTCTTCGTGTACCTCTATGTGTCCAAAGTATCTGTGAGTGCAGTCCTAGTTCGAGAAAATAAAGGTACGCAATCTCCCATCTATTACATTAGCAAAACACTAGTCGACTCAAAGACGAGGTATCCCCACCTCGAAAAATTGGCCCTAGCCTTGGTCGTAGCTTCGCAAAAGCTTAGACCCTACTTCCAGTGCCACCCAATCTCGGTAGTCATGACTTTTCCCTTGAGAAGTATTTTGCATAAACCCGAGCTATTGGGCAAGTTAGCCAAATGAGTCATAGAATTAAGCTAGCATGATATCACATATCAATCGTGAACGATGATAAAGTCACAAGTCCTTGCTGACTTCGTTGCCGACTTCAGTACACAAATAATGCCTGAAGTCAAAAAAGAAGCCACCCACCTCTTTCCCCTAACACAATATCTATGGATTTTGTATATTAATGGTGTTTCTACCACATCAGGGTCTGGACTGGGACTCATACTCGAAGTCCCAACAGACAAAGTGATTCGCCAGTCCATAAGGTACCCAGACATAACTAATAATGAGGTCGAGTATGAGGCCGTGATTGCAGGATTAAGGCTAGCACTCAAGTATGGGGCGAGACGGGTCGTACTACGCTGCGATTCTCAACTTGTCATCCACCAAGTCATATGGACTTTCCAGATCAAAGAGCAAAGGTTACAAAAATACCAGGCCGAGATCTGCAAGCTGCTACCCGAGTTTGGAGAATGTTAGCTCTACCGGATTCCCCGATCATAATACATCGAAGCAGACGGCCTCACCAAATTAGCAGCGTAACACTCCTCAAATCTATAAAAGTTTCAACACACGCTAATTATAGAATTTAATTTTTTTAAATCTTGCCTTGAGTGCATAAAAATTATACTTCTATTACGGATTTAAACCTTGATGATTGACTTTGAGTTACTTCTCTATTTAAAAATAATTAGATATACAATTAAGGAAATATTAATAATTTTAATATTATTAATTATTAAAATTGGGTATCATTAATTATTAGTTAAGTTAAAACAAAAAAGGGGAGGGGGGGAGGGGTCAAAATAACAAAAAAGGTGGGGGCCAGCCTAAAGCCCATAAAAGGGGAAGACAAAAGGCTTAAAGCCTTAAACAATGGGTTTTTGTCATTCACGCTAAAGGCAGAAGGCAAAAGCCTTATACGAAAAAACAGAACTAGTATTCTGTTCACTCACGAAATAGAGAGCCACAAAACAGAGGCTGCCTACTCACGCATGCAACGGAAAGTTTTGGGCTTCTTTACAAATCATTAGTTCTTGAACTCAGTTATATAAAATTTTCTATTCTCAATTATCCTATAGTATAAGATTTGGATAGTTAATTCCCTTCTTTCTCTGTATCAAAAGTAAATTCCATGTTTAGGTGTAAAACTTTAAAATTAATTAAAATGCACTGGTTGTTGTAGAATCAATTATTTGACGGGTATAAATTGGACTAGGGCCTATGTATTGGCTCGAGGAGTTTTGAGGTGAGTTGATATAACCCTTTTACTAAATTAGTTTTACTCATAAAAGCACGCATACAAGGTGTTTATGAATTGCTTAAAAGAGCTAATATGTACTTAATTGGAGTGAGAGAATACTTATTAGCTTAGATTTATTCTAGTTAAAGTTAGATGATTTATTCTGATATATGTGCTTAAATTTTTAGATTTTTATGTAATTCTTATATGCCCTTTTCATGTTGAAAAACATTCATGAAGAAGCAAGAATCTTTAGAAATACTTTTGAATGTTTATTTCATTCTTATGCCATACTTTACATCTAAGGATACGAGTATGAGTATGTATAAAAGATTAGACTTGAAAAGTCACAAGAAGAAGTTTTAGAAAGAATTTTTTTTGGGAGTATCCTCTATTCTGATAATGGTTCATCATCCAGGCCGAGGGACCTGACCAAGGCATTGACTTCCTGAAACTACTTGTGCCAAAGTAGAGAGTACACGAGCCGAGGGTCTCATTCCTAAGAATTTACTTAGCCAGGATAAGGTATGATACATGAGCGCTGAGAACCATGAAACGAGTGGCACCTAGTGTAATGGGCCTATTCAATCAGGTTGGGATCAAACCCATGCTGATCACACGGTGACTAAGACAGAAATAAGTCAGGATAGTTGGATCTCCTGAAGTATAAAGTGAAGTATTTTTTTTCTAAAAAAGAAAAAGAAAAGAATTTCTTTTGGAATATTCATTAACTGCTATTATGCAATTATTTTAGAATTGTTCTTATAAGTTTTAAGTTTTCCATGCATTTAGAATATTCGCTCGTAATGTATATTTTATTACAGTTTCGTCCCTTGTCATTGAGACTCACTGAGTACAATGGATGGTACCGACGTTTTCTTTTGGGAACCTATGTTGATCTACGGTACAACGTAGGAACTGATTTTGCAGGCGAGCAGGCTACAGGTTTGGAATTCCCTCTCTTCCAGTGCTATTGGTGAGCTCCGCTTTTGTTCATGGAGTATTCCTTTTAGTCATATTTATTTAGTTATTCCTTTGTTTATATGGAGAACTAACCAGGCAATCTCATATCCTGAGCAGTGTGTCAGTTTATCAGTAGAGGCTTCATAGACACAGTCGGTAGGTTAAGATTAAGATATTTTGATTATAACTTAGCAATATTTCATTGGTTAGTACGAATAAAGTTTTGGAGTTGGTTTATTTTAGATATTTAAATTAATTAAAAGTATTTGGTTAAAGTATTGCCTTGTTGAATATAAAGTTTGAAGTTATAATTGATTTGATAAGCGCAGATGGTTCACTCGGTCAAGTTTAGTGATCAGGTGCCGGCCACGACTTGTTCAGAAAATGGGTCATGACAAGCAACAACCACCAAAAACATAACCGGAGAAAGAAACGTGGTCACCCTCTTCCACTTATTGATATATCAAATCGAGGTAAGGACCATAAACCTAACTTGGGACTGGTGCAACCGTATTATCATATATTTGCAGGATGGCATACTCCCAGATGATAAAAAAGAAGCAAAAAAACTTCGGATGCAAGCAGCAAAGTACAACATCGTTCACAATGACCTATACAAGAGGATGTACGGAGGCCCCTGGCGAAATTCTTAGGCCTGAATTAGACGCGTGCATCCTTGAAGAAGTCCACGATGGCCATTACGGAGCTCATTCAAGCAATCGAGCTCTGGTCAGATGTCTCATACGAGCAGGTTACTACTGGCCCACCATGAAAAAAGAGGTTGTAGATATTGTGAAAAAATGCGAGCAATGCCAAAAATAAGTCCCAAATGATCCACCAAGTGGGCGAGCACTCCACTCAGTCATCTTCCCTTGGTTGTTCATCAAGTGGGGAATGGATATCGTCACCCCCTCCCCCTAGGGCGAGGTAACGTACGATTTCTTTTGGTTTTAACAAACTATTTTTCTAAATGGGTAGAAGCAGAAGCATTTACCGAAATACGCGAACAGGAAGTAATCGCCTTTATATGGAAAAACATCGTATGCCGCTTTGGCCTCCCCAAAGAGATCAATTGCGACAACGCACCCCAAATTACAAGAAAAAATGTCACCAAAATTTTGAGAAGTGGCATATCAAAAGAATACTGTCAACATCGTATAGAATTCTCTAATAAATCAATACTGAACATCATGAAGAAAAAGCTTAAGGACACTAAGGGACTATTTCCGGAGTTACTACCAAAAGTACTTTGGGCATGAACAACGCCGAAGATGATCACATGAGAGACGCCCTACTCATTATTCTAAGGGACTAATGCGGTAATACCAGTCAAAGTTGGAGAGCCCAATCTGAGATACTCCCACGAGAGCGGGCCAATAAACGACCAAAGAAGAAGGCAAGAGCTCGACAAAGCTGAAGAATGGAGAGATATGGCCTACATAAGTATGATCACCTAAAAACAATAGGCAACATGCTATTACAACAAAAAGGCAAAGGTCAGACCACTCAAAGTCGGGGACTACATGATCAAAGCTAAAACACAAGCAAGCAAAGACTAAAGGGAAGGCAAACTAGGAACAAATTGGGACGGTCCATATAAAATCACGGCAATAGCAAACAAAGGGTCATTCCAACTAGAAACAATGGAAGGAAAACTACTACCAAACAACTGGAATGTCACCCACCTCAAGTACTTCAACTTTTGAGAAAAGCGTTCTCTAAGTCATACTCTTTTTTCCCTCACTTGAGTTTTGTCCCAATTGGGTTTTCTCAAGGAGGTTTTTAACAAGGCGACAAGGGGAACACTTTACGTTAAAGTGCGAACAGACAGAGGCAAAAGACGGTTAGTTCATTTACCAACCTCTCAATACTTCTCCAGGTCGACCAATGAAGGGACTAAATAGACTGGGATTGGAATGTCAGCCGATATTAGATAGCTGAACTGGAATGCCAATCCGAAAAATATGTAAATTCCTCCAAGTATATGAACAAATAACAAATGCATGTAGTTCGTCCATATTTTCGCCAAATGCACAACCAAAGCAACGTCGAATTAATACCTACTCGGCCCCATCCATAATTAAGTAAAAGTTACAAAACATTTGACCTTGTTCGAATTAACTAAGTAATAGTTACATTCGACCTCGCTCGAATTAACTTTTACATTCGACCTCGTTCGAATTAACACCTACTCGGCCCCCGTCCATAATTAAGTAAAAGTTACATTTGGCCTCATTCCAATTAACTAATTAAAAGTTACATTCGACCTCACTCGAATTAACTAAGTATGGTTACATTTTACCTTGTTTGAATTAACACCTACTCGGGCCCCGGCCATAATTAAGTTAAAGTTTGATTCAACCTTGTTCAAATTAACTAAGTAAAAGTTACGTTCGACCTCGCTCGAATTAACTGAGTACAGGTTACATTCAACCCCCTTCGAATTAACATCTACTCGGCCCCTAGCCATAATTAAGTAAAAGTTACATTCGACCTCGTTTGAATTAACTAAGTAAAAGTTACATTCGATCTCGCTCGAATTAACTAAGTACGGGTTACATTCGACTTCGTTGGAATTAATACCCACTCGGCCCCATGCCACAATTAAGTTAAAGTTGCATTCGACCTCATTTGAACTAACTAAGTAAAAGTTACATTCGACCTTGCTCGATTTAACTAAGTATGGGTTACATTCGACCTCGTTCAAATTAACACCTACTCGGGCCCCGGCCATAATTAAGTAAAAGTTACATTCGACCTCGTTCGAATTAACAAAGTCACATTCGACCTTGCTCGAATTAACTAAGCATAGGTTACATTCAAACCCATTCAATTTAACACCTACTCATCCCTCGGCCGTAATTAAGTAAAAATTACATTCGACCTTATTCGAATTAATGCCTATTCGACCCTCAACCATAATTAAGTATAGGTTATATTCGATGTCATTTTAGTTAACACCTAATGGCACTTGGCCATGATCAAAGCTGAGTTCTATTTTGACCTCGTTCAACACATACGAACCAAGTTCTTACGACTAAAGCAACCAAATGGAAAAACAGAAAAAGAGGCATACAAACCGAAACAGAAGTAAAAGAATCATGTACGAGCAACGAAAATGGCATTTCATTCTTAGAATATTTTCTTTACAAAGGATAGAACAGATGCCCACAAAAATACGTACAAGTCTACAAATAAAAAGAAAGAAAACAACTACTCGTTCCCTTACCCAGCAGCGCCATCTACCTGATCACCTAGGCCATCACTACCCGTATCTCTTCCATCGCCATCGCCATCGCCATTGCTATCGGGATACTCATCCTCATACCTGGCATCCTGTTCAATTCAATCCACACCCACATCCTCTTCGTCATCACCGGCCTCTGGTGTAGTGGGGTAATAGACACAAGTAACCCAAGCTGTACGTGCCTTAGCATGAGCATCCTCGAAGTCGGCCTTAGAAACTTTCTCCATCGCCTTCAAATCTCTAAATATCCAGTTGGGCCTCGATGTGGATCCACTTCTCATACAGATCTCGTGGAATGTCAGGAAAAGCTAAAGTGCGAGAGAAAGATGGCTGAGCCAATAATTATGCCTTCTCAGCCTCAAGAATGACAACTAGGTCACCAAGGCTTGAAACATCTTTCTCCAATTCCCTTACACGGTCATCAAGACGCTCCTCTCTAAGCTTGGATGTCTCCAAGACGCTCTTCTGCTCAAAATGAAGAATGCGGACCACTATCTCTAAAGCCTCCATTTTCCGTGCAGCATCTAACTGGGCCAAACCGCCATCTCTGAGTCCTCCATCCTCTCGGCGACCTCGTTGCTTAGAGCCTCCACCTTGATTAGGCACTCCTCAAGTTTGGCCTGTAGCGAAACCACTTGGGCCTGAAGACCGGCACATTGTGCCTCGACTCTATTGCTCGCCTCAAGCTATTCTTATTTGTCCCTCAATGCTCCTTCAAGGACACTACACTTGCCAATGACTCTCGCCAACTCATCATCTTTCTCTTTCGGCTTATCTCGGAGAGCTTGGAAGTTTCTACTCTCGCCAAACTGCCTACAGATCTCGCGGTGCTTGTTGCGATATTCATGGTACTTCCGCTCCATCTTCCAAAAAATGGTCTTGCACCTGTCCTCTCAATGGGCACTCTCTATCTCCATAATAATGGTCCAAAAAAGGAGAAAGGAAGAAAACCAAAGTCAAACGAAAAGTAAAAATGACGCAAAAAGCACGAAAATTGAAAAGGTTGGAAAGTTTATCCTAAGGGCGAGGCTGGTTATGCCCCTCGACATGGCGGCATCATCTAGTTCCTCGAGAGTTCTCCCCTTCACATCGGATCAAAGAGGACCTAAGGAAGGGACCACGTTCTTTATGTTCACCAGTAAGTCCCGATCTATGGGGATCGTTATGGTCCGAGTAGACCCTTCCAACCTTACCTCAACTCGGGTAAATCCCTCACTCAACATCTGCACCTTGTCGGTGTTAAGATCAGAACTCGGTTCATATCCGTCCTCAACAACACCCTTATTTCTCCCATCAGCAAGTGAAGGAATGTCGGTCGGCCACTAGGATGACGGCTCATCTCGTCGCACGGTGCCCAACACTTCCACAGATGGCCCCCAATTCTGGCCTCAACGTCATGAAGGGCTACACCTTCTATGACCTCCATTGATGGCGGAGCCTCAAATGGCAGATCCACATTGTCTTCGACCACAACGGTCGCCAGTTCGAGAGCACCCCTAGTTGAATTAATGGCTTGAATGGTCCCATCGCCAACATCCATTGATCTCCTTTTATAAGAAACCAAACCTTAATTTATGACTATGACTCCTCTTCTTCATCTATTAAAAGACGCAAGGAGGACGTGATAGGTGGGAATTTTTACTACTTATTAGCGCCTTTTAGCTTTCGTTTTAGTCCAAAAGTATTTAATTGTATTTCCTAAAACTAATGAAATATGCTTAATTGTAGGAGTATTGGAAAATGAGCCATAAGATGAAATCCAACTCAAAACGGAGTGACCTGAACTCAAGGACAAAAATTAGGCACAAAAGCTCAAGTGTGGACCGCAGATTTAATATGCGGCCGCAGAATGTGAAGGAAAGCTATCATTGTCCAAGTGCAAAGTGCGGGCCACACAATATCAGAAGCTATGCAAGAGCTAAAATTTAGAGAGTCTCATTTCAAGCTCAAAAATAAATTTGGACCGCACAATAATTGTGCAACCGCATAAATCAGCTATGCGATCACACTCAGAAATGTGCGGTCTGCAAAAGATCCATGTGCGGCCGCACCAAGAATTGTGCGGATCGCAGAATATGAGAGATGTGGCCACATTCTAGGATTGTGCGGCTGCAGAGTCAACTCCTATCAATTCTGAAGAGAAGTGTGGACCGCACATGGAATTGTGCGGCCGGCAAAACCTCCGAAAGAGCATTTTTGTCCGAAAGTTCCAGCTTTGTATAAATAGACTAGTTTCATGATATTAGGTTAAGTTTTGAATATTGAAAGTCCTGTAGCCGTTTTTCCTTGCTTATTTAGGCAACTTTAGCTTATTTTGGTGATTTGACATTGGATTTTTATTTTTTAATCTTTCAATATGAGTTTTATCATCTTTTCTTCTTTATTTTCTTCTATACCCATTATGAGTGGATAGATTTTTTACTAGGACTGTGACCCAACCCTGGTGTGTAAACCTAATGGGTGTTTGATTTATGGCTTGTTTATGGTTGGGTGTTTATTATTTAGCCTTGTTCTTGCTTTTAATTGTAGAATTAATGGTTGCAAACATTAGTTCATGCCTATTTGCCTTATTCTATACTTGAGAAAGAGAGACTTAGTCTAGGAAAACTTGGCTAACAAGAATTTGGGATAAAATCAAGAGATTGATAGTTCCAATTAAAGGGTTGAACATAGAGATAGTAAAACCTGACTTGAGCATTTGATCAATTGTTTTGTTCAATACTCATTTGGACTTGAGAAAGACAAATTGGTCAAAATCACTCTCTTACCAAGAGGTATTGAGTTGGTACTTGAGTGTTGCTAGCTATAATACACCCCGACCAACAAAACAAGCTTTAAAGTTTACATCCCGTTAGACAAACACCTAGGTGAAGGTTATAGCCCTATGCCTTTTTATATCTTTGAAAAACATCCAAAAATAATATTCTTTAGTTTTATATCTTTAGAATTGCAATCCTTAGAATAATTTTAGAAGTAAAAACAAAATCATATTTGTGGAAGTGCAATCTAGATACTTCACGTGCTCAATCAAAATATATACTACTAATTCCCATCTCAACTCCATGTGCATTCGATCCCGACCCCTTGTTGGGTATTATTATTGCAATCGACTATTTCATAACCTCAAATAGAGGTGTGACTTGGACAAGATCAAATTTTGGCACCGTTGTCGGGCAGCTAAAACAGATTTAGCTATATATTTGGTTTTGTTTGAGAATTATCTTTTTTTCCTTCCGTTTTACTAATCTTTTTTATGAAACAATTGTAGGTGAAACAATGACTCTCAACGGCAATGATCCTTATGGAAACATGCCTATGTGGGATGTGGACGTGGAAGATGACCAAGTTGAAGAGGTTCCTCTTGAACCTCAAGAAAATAGACGAGACCGACCGCCTCAAAATAATATTCCTGTTCCCCCCCCCCCCACCTCTACCAAGAGTGGCTCCACGCCGGGTGTTGTCGAATGAAGAGTATGCAAGTGCCATAGTCCTGTCCCGCATTAGGGCGAGAAACTTTCATCACAAATGTTATGCTCACATTGTTAGAGCAACGAGGATTCTTCACCGGGGCTCCGAATCAAAATTCGTACAAACAATTAAAGGGGTTTGTGGACACTTGTTAGGGGAGTAAACAGACAAATGTCTCTGAAGATGCTTTAAGGTGTCACGACCCAAAATCCAAACCCGGTCGTGATGGCGCCTCTCATGAAGACAATGCCAGCCGACACACTTCCAATTCACTTTAAGCAGTTAAAATAATAAACACTAAGTCTTTAATAGAAATAAAATCCCAAAATAACCGTATAAATTACGGAATTAAAAAAACCAACACAGCCCGACATCGGGGTGTCACCAGTCATGAGCATCTAAAACAACACTACAAGTCTGAGAGTCTACTCCACTACTACATAACTAAATCAAAAAGGAAATAAGACAGATTGAGAATGCACTGGGCTACGAATCGCCAAGCAACTACCTAGTAAATCTCTGAAGACCTGCTGAAACTATCAACCCTCAGTAGCAGGATCTATAGCGCCCGAATCTGCGCACAGGGGTGCAGTGGGTAAAGTGAGTACTCCAACTCAGTGAGTAATAAAAATAAATGAAGACTGCGCGATATAAAATCACGTTAAACAAAATAATAAGCTATAAGAGGCTGAACACAATTAGTAAACACAATTAAATAGTGAAATCTCATAAAACACCTTTTAAGCAGTTAAACGATTAAAGGAAAAGCAGCTAGAAAGGTAAACACACAAGAACGGCCCCTGGGGCTCAATAACAACAACAGAATCAGCCCCTCGGGCAATATCACAGAACAATACCAGCCCCTCGGGCTATATCTCATATCACAATGGGTACTCGCGCTTACTGGGAGTGTACAGACTCTGGGAGGGGCCCCTTACGGCCCAAGAGCAATATCAAGCCATCTCATGGCATCAGAAATAGGCTCTCGACCACATATCAATCACAAGCCATCTTTTGGCATACAAATCTTAGGCCCTCGGCCTCCTCATCATAATCAGTATATCACCGCTGCGACGTGCAGCCCCACCCAAAAGTATCCTCACAATACAGGCCCTCGGCCTTACTCAGTCAGAATCTCATAAGCTCCTCGAGCAACAGTAAAATATGATGCTCGGCTCAAAACATCTTTTAAAATATCATTTAAGGTGTTTAAAATAGAATAACTTAGTTGAGTTTTTTAAGACAGTAAAATATTGCATGACTGAGCACAAGTATGAAATCAAAAAGTGAGGAAAATATCAATAAAAATCCCCTAAGGGCTCAAACAGTTGGCACGAAGCCCAAATATGGCATTTAGCCCAAACTATAACAATATCAACCAATTAGCTATCAAATACACATTAAAATAGTAATTCGGAATGGACTAAGTCACAATCCCCAACGGTGCACGACCCCACACTCGTTATCTAGCATGTGTGTCATCTCAACACAGCTGAACGTTATGTACTCTGGGGTTTCATACCCTCAGGGCTTCATTTAAAATCATTACTCACCTCAATCCGGCTCGAAATCTAGCTCGCAATTCCTTTGCCCCTCAAATCGATCTCCGGATGCTCCTAATCTACCAAAATCAGAACGTAACCATTAATTTATACTAAAGGGATGAAGCCCACTTGAAAATAATTGAAAAATGTTACAAATCCCAAAATTACCAAGACTCGACCCTCGGACCCACGTCTCGAAATTCGATAAAATTAACATTATTAGATTCCTTATCTCCCCACGAGTTATACATATAAAAAGCTCCAAAATTCGATCATAAATGATCTTCCAAATCCTCAATCAATGGCCTAGGTTTCTAATCCCTAGTTTTATCAAATTTTAACTTTAATCATAGCTCTAATCCATGCATTAATACCATAGAATCGAGTTTTTAAGTCCAAAATTCTTACCTCAATGAGTTCTCGTGGAATTCTCTCTTCAAAATCGCCCCAAGTTCTCAATTTTTGTGTTAAAAGTGAAGAAACCTTCTGAAAATTGTGAAGGAAATAACTTATATGTTCTGTCCAGATGTTTCCGCATCTGCGGTCATTCCACCGCATCTGTGGTACCGCATTTGCGATTCTTGATCCGCTTCTGCAAAAATCACCTAATCTTCTTATTATCCACATCTGCGGTTCCACTTGCAGATGTGGTCCTCCTAGCCGCTTCTGCGGTTTCCTTCCAAACGCACCTCTAGCCGCTTTTGCGGCCCATCTTTTGCATATATGGCGCCTCACCTGCGGTCCCCAATCCGCAGGTGTGGAAATACCAGAAGCAGCACAATTTGTAGCTGCAATAATTCCTCAAACTCCCCGTCAACCATGTGAAATCACCTTGAGGCCCCCGTGACCTTAACCAAAAGCACAAACATATCCCATAACCTTATTCAAACTTGTATCAATCTTCAAAACACCTCAAACAACGTCAAACCCACCAAAACACATCGAATTCAAGCCTAAGGTTCTAAAATCTTCCGCATTCCGCTTTTGATCAAAAAGTGTACCAAACCACATCCGAATGACCCAAAATTTTGCGCGCACATCCCAAATAACATAAGAATCTACTGAAACTTCTAGAATTCCATTGCAACCCATATATGAAAATCTCATCTACCAACCGGAAAATGCCAAAATCTCAATTTCGCCAATTCAAGCCTAAACCTTCCACGAACTTCCAAAACGTATTCCGAGCACGCTCTTAAGTCTCAAATCACCTAACGGAGCTAACCAAATCATAAAATTTCCTATTCGAGATCATATACAAACAAGTCAAATCTTGGTCAAACATTTCATGTTTCAAGCTTCAAACTGAGAACTGTTCTTCCAAATTCATTCTGATTACGCTGAAAACCAAAACCAACGATTTACATAAGTCATAATACATCACATGGGGCTAGTAATCCCCGAGAACAGCAATAAAGGTACAAAATCTCAAAACGACCGGTCTGGTCGTTACATAAGGTTGAGGTTATTTCCCTTCTCTCTATGGGGAAAGCCTTGGATTGGTTAGAGAGATCTCCAAACCATTCTATCCATACATGAGTATGAATTGGCGGAGAAATTTATTTCCAAGTTCTTTTCTCCCGGGCATATAGCTACTCTTAGAGATGAGATTCTAGCATTCAAATAAGAAGCCAAAGAGCCTTTGCATGAGATATGGGAGAGGTACCGAACTATGGTGAAAGAGTGCCCAAACAATAACATGACGGAGGCTATAATTTAACAAACTTTCTATAAGAGATCAATACTACCAATCAATGCGTGGTCAACCAACTTGCCTATGAAAATTTTATGACAACGCCATGTACGGAAGCTTATGATATCTTAGATGAAATGGCAGATACTTCATCGGCATGGAAAAGTAGATAAAATGTTCCTCAAAGAGATCCAAACGTAATTCACCTACATAAATAATTGCATGATCCTGGGCAAGCAATTGCCGAGTTGACCACCACAATGAACCAATTATCCAAGGCTCAACTTAAATAAGTGTAAGGTCCTAACCAAGTCAATGCAATGGAGGGATTTAGTATAATGGTAAACAAGAGAAGGCAAAAGGGTCCTCAAGTGCAAAACTGTGTGGAAAATTACGTACAAGATAATAGTGGGCTTGATCAAGATGAATCTTACAATGAACAAGAGGAGGAAGTAAAATATGTGAATAACTTCCAGGGAAAAGAAACAAATCTCAAGGTACAAATCAACAACAATGGCAACCACAAGGTAGTCAAGGGAATTGGAATTCTAGAAACCAAGGGAATTGGAATAGTGGTAACAACCAAGGGAATTGGAACAATCAAAATAATCAAGGAGACTGGAATGGTAAAAATAACCAAGGCAATTGGAGTGGCAATAATCAAGGGTATTAGGGAGGCAACAACCAAGGGGCATGAAACAATAACCAAGGCAATCGGGGGATCGGGCTTTCAAAGGCCACCGATGTATCATCAACCGAGCAACCCGCCTCTTTATCCTTCCTATAGTCCAAGATCTTCCAACAATGAGACGGGACGAATTGAAAAAAAGTTCAAACAAATGATGGAGAAGAATGCCAACTCCGATTCCGAACTAGCCTCTCACAACACTTCAATTTGCAATTTGGAATTCAATTGGGGCAGATCTCCCGAGCTTTAAACACTCGTCCTAAGGGGGCACTACCAAGTGACATGGTTGTGATCCCAAAGTGTGATAACCCAAAAGGTTATCTCTTGTTTTAGAAGTCAAATTTGTGTTCCAAGGCCTTAAAACCCTCCCTTTGTCTCACCTCGATTTGCATGCGCAATCCGGGTACATTTTGGAAAGCTTTTATGTGAAATTTAAGAAAAATATTGATTTTAACCTTTACAATTGATTAAAGTTAATTTTGGTCAACATTCTTGGTAAATGGACCCGGACCCACAATTTGTCAGTCACCTTGGATCCGTAGTAAAATATGGGACTTGTGCGTATACCTGAAATCGAATTCCGAGGTCTCTAGCCCTAGAAAAGAATTTTTCTAAAGAAATTTTTTTGCTGGAAAATATAAAGACTTTTGGAAATGAAATGGTGTGTGATCTTGATGGTATCGGGTCTGTATTTTGGTTATGGAGCCTGGTACATGTTTAAAATAATATTTAATTCGAACCTGTAAAATTTGGTATGAGTCTGAGTTGATTTGATGTAAATCGGACCTTAGGTTGACAAAATGGAAAATTTGAACTATCTTAGGAATTTCATGAATTTGAGGTTAAATTCATAGTTGTTAATGGTATTCTGATTATTCGATCGCACAAGCAAGTCCGTATGATTTTTTAAACTTGCGTACATGTTTTGTTTGGAGCCACGAGGGCTTGGGTGAGTTTTGGATAGGCCACGGGTGATTTGGACTTAGGAAAACTCAGGTGTGCATCTGGAATTTTTGCACATGTCTCTGATCTCGCAATTGCAAAGTGAGCAGTCCTAGGAAATGTGACAACTGTGTCGCAAATGCGAACCAGGTCTGGGCAGACCATTCTCGCAAATGTGACACTCTGGCCAGAAATGCGAAGGTTACAGGAGTCGCAAATGCGACGTAATTGTCGCAAATGCGAAGGGAGCAAAAATTTACACGGTTCGCAATTGCAAACCCCTGATTGCAATTGCGATAACTGCACCTATTAAGTGATATTTAAGACCGGAATTTTCATAATTTTTCACTTCTGTCAAACCCTAAACATCCTTAGGCGATTTTTCAAAGGCTGAAACTTCTCCAAATCTTGCGTAAGTAATTTCTAATACATCTTCTTCAATCTAATTCATCGTTTTATATAATTTCACTTCAAAATCTAGGGTTTTTCATGGGAAATTGATGTTTTGGGTAGAAATTAGGATTTTCAAATTTTGGTGATTTGGACCTCAATTTGAGGTCGGATTTCAAAAACCAATTGCATATTTGAGTTCGTGGGTGATCGAATTTTGGTTCGAACTTCGAGTTTTGATCAAGCGGGACCAACATAGAATTTTGATTTTTTGGGGAAAACATTGGGAAATCTATTTTTAAACATTAGAATTGGTTTATTTAGAATTTATTGATGTTATTAACTGTATTATGACTAGATGCAAGTAGAATGAAAGTGGAACTGATAGGTAAAGCGGTAATTGAGGCTTGATTTTGTCTGTGAAATTGAGGTAAGTGTTTGGTCTAGCCTTAGCTTGAGGGAATATGGGTCGTGGTCTTATTTTCTACGTGTTAGTGTTGAAGTACGATGTATAGGTGTGGTGACGAGTATTTATACATTGGTGTCAAGCATGCCCGTGAGTCTTATACCATGATTGTTATGACTCTAATATGTACCGCCCATGCTTACATTGATGATTATCAATGTTGAACAAGGTTTATGAAAGTTACTTGGTAATTGACCATTTTTCTTAGTATATCAAGTTGAGATTTATTTTGTGAAATAATTGTTAAAACGAGATTGGTTATAGCTAATTCCCTTACCGGGATGTTATTGTTTATATTGTTGATTCTCTTGCCGAGACATATTGTTTCCATTATTTGGGTGAGGAAGAGTGTAAAGCACGAAGGGTGATGTCGTGCATGATATTGTGAGTGAGTGTTAATGCACGAAGGGTGATGCCGCACCGATATTGTGAGTGTTAATGCATGAAGGGTGATGTCGTGTCATGATTTGAGAGTTAATGCACGAAGGATGATGTCGTGCCATGATTATAAGAGGTAATGCACGAAGGGTGATGCCGTGTCATTTTTGTTATTTCATATGGTGAGGACGAGAGTAAAAGCACGAAGGGTGATGCCATGCACGTGTTACTGTTTCATTATTCTTGTTGATAAAAATATGATGTTCATTATGCTTCTCTATTGATTTATTATTAGAATTTGATATTCCCCGCAGTATGTCTCATTCCCATCTTTATCTGTTATTTCCTATCATTATTGTTCTATTCATATATGATTTAATTGTGCAGGTTTATATGGTTGTCGTGTCCTAGACTCGTCACTACTTCGCCGAGGTTAGGCTCGACACTTACTAATACTTAGGATCGGTTGTACTGATACTGCACTCTGTACTCTTTTATGCAGATTTTGGTGCCGAACCCGGTGAGTAGCTTGACGTACTTGTCTTCAATCCAGGGAGACCAAGGTAGATCTGCTGGCATTCGTAGAGCCTGAAGTCCCCCCTTTCCCCCTTTTATTCTCTTATGTCCTTTCTATTTCGAGAACAGTTGTACTTCTTTCAGACTTGTATTTGTAGTAAAAATATTAGTCATTCGTGAATTGTGACACCCGATCTATTTGGATTAGCTATGTATTAGACCGCTGGTTTGCTATGTCTCCTCCGTGTTTCTTAATTATCTTGCTTAGCTAATATCTTATTCTATGTGATTAATAAAAATGGTGGTAACAATTGTAGTTGTTGGCTTCCCTAGATTTCACGAGTAGGCGCCATCACGACTCCCGAGGGTGGAAAATCTGTGTTGTAACAAGTTGGTATCAGAGCTATAAGTTGCCTAGGTCTCACAATTCATGAACAAGCTAGGTAGAGTCTAAGGGATCGGTACGGAAACGTTTGTGCTTATCCCCTAGAGCCTATAACGTTTAGGAAAAACTTCATATCTATTCTTTCCTATCGTGCGATTTGATTTCTCAATGCTAATTGAACTTCTACTATGTTCCTATGCAGATGGTGAGGACACGTACCGCTTCATCTGTTGATCAGCAGCCTGAGCCCCAGTGCTAGCTCGTACGCCAGATAGAGGATGAGGCTGAGGCCGTACTAAAGGCCGAGGTAGGGGCAGAGCTTAGCCTAGAGCAACAGCACCAGCAGTAGAGTCGCAAGTAGAGTTTGATGAGGATGTTCCAGCCTAGACCATTCCAGTAGGACCAGCTCAGGTTCTAGAGGGGTTCATCGCCACCCCGGTACTCCAGGATGCTCTGGTCTGTCTAGTAGGCTCAGGCAGGCATATTCCCTGTAGCACCAGTTGTCTCCCAGGCTGGAGGAGGAGCCTAGACTCATGCTACTCGTACCCTAGAGCAGATGGTTCCCCAATTTTAGACTCCAGCAGCTCAGCCAGTTGGGGTAGTTCAGCCGGGTGTTGTAGCTCAGACCGGTGATAGGGCAGCTATGTCTTCTGAGGCTTTGTGGAGATTGGACACGTTCACCAAGCTTTTTACTACCATATATGGCGGTACATCTTCAGAGGATCCCCAAGACTATTTGGACAGCTGTCATGAGGTTCTACGGAACATGGGGATAGTAGAGATCAATGGGATCGACTTTGCTGCTTTTCGTGTGTCAGGTTCTGCCAAGACTTGGTAGTGGGATTATTGCTTGACTAAGCTTGCAAGGTCACCGGCTTTGACTTGGGATCAGTTCTCTCAGATATTTCTGGAGAAGTTTCTTTCTATCACTTAGAGGGAGGACTAAAGGAGGTAGTTTGAGCGTCTCCAATAGGGTTCTATGACCGTCACTCAATACGAGATCAGATTTATTGCCTTGGACCATCATGCTCTTTTTATACTTCCCATAGAGAGAGAGAGGGTGAGGAGGTTTATTGAGGGACTAGCTCAGCCTATCAAATTGTAGATGGCTAAGGAGAGTGGGAGTGAGATTTCTTTCCAGGATGCAGCCAATGTGGCCAGGCGAGTTGAGATGGTTCTATCATAGGGGAGTTGTGAGAGGTCTGAAAAGAGGCCTCATCATTCGGGCAGGTTCAGTGGTGCTTCGTCCAAAGGCAGGGATTCTTTTAGTAGGGTCCACCATCCCAGTCCGTTTCATTCTGCACTTTAGGCTTCTCACGGTGCTTCAGGTGGTCATGGTTCTCACATGCAGTATTCTAATCAGCTACCTGACAGTGCATCACTAGCTCCTATTAGTGCACCTCTGCTCCAGAGCTTTCAAGGTGGTTACTTAGTCCGTCAGGGTCAATTTCAGGGTCAATAGTCCCAACAGCCAAGGACTTGTTATACTTGTGGTGATCCGAGGCATATTGCTAGATTTTTCCCTCTAGCATCGAGCAGTTCTCAGCATCCGAGTTCCCATGCCATGGTTTAGGCACCAAGTGTTCCACCACCCGCTCGGCGAGCTAGAGGTAGGGTTCAGGCAGCTAGAGGTAGAGGTCGAGTTGTTAGAGGTGAAGGTCAGGCCGTTAGAGGTAGAGGTCAGGCCGCTAGAGGTGGAGGCCAGCCACCAGGAAGCCGACCCGGGGATATAGTCAAGAGTGGTGGGGCCCAACCCCGATGTTATGATTTCCCATCCAGGCATGAGGCCGAGGCATCCGATGCCATTATCACGGGTACAATTTTAGTTTGTAGTAGAGATGCTTCAGTTCTATTTGATCTAGGGTCTATATACTTCTATGTATCATCTTATTTTGCTATGTATTTGGTTGTTCCTCATAGTTTTTTGAGCACTCTTGTATATGTGTCCACACCGGTGAGTAATTCTATTATTGTAGATCATGTCTATCGCTCGTGTGTAATTATTATTGAGGGTCTTGAGACCCGTGTGGATCTTCTACTTCTGGATATAGTTGATTTTGATGTCATATTGGCGATGGATTGGATGAGGCCTTATCACGCTATATTGGACTGTCACGCCAAGATTGTGACCTTAGCTTTACCAGGGTTGCTTTGATTGGAGTGGAGAGAGACTCATGGGTATTCTACCAGTAGGGTTATCTCATATATGAAGGCTCGGCATATGGTTGATAAGGGATGTTTGGCCTATTTGGTGTATGTTCGTGATTCTAGTGCTGAGGTTCCTTCTATGATTCTATGTTCGTTGTTCGTGAGTTTCCAGAGGTATTTCTTGTAGACCTGTCGGGGATGCCACCCAATAGGGATATTGACTTTTGCATTGATTTGGATCTAAGCATTCAGCCCATTTCTATTCCGCCATATCGTGTGGCCCCGCCAGAGTTGAAGGAATTAAAAGAGTAGTTGCAAGAATTACTTGATAAGGGCTTATTAGACCCAGTGTATCGCCCTGAGGAGTGTCGGTGTTGTTTGTTAAGAAGAAGGATGGGTCGATATGGATGTGTATAGATTATCGGTAGTTGAACAAGGTCACCATCAAGAACAAGTGTCCATTTCCGATTATTGATGACTCATTTGATCAGCTTCAGGGTGCCAAATTGTTTTTGAATATTGACTTGAGATCTGGGTACCATCAGTTGAGGATTAGGGCATTCGATGTGCCTAAGACGGCTTTTCACACTCTGCACAGGCATTATGAGTTCTTAGTGATGTCATTTGGGTTTACAAATGCCTAGTAGCTTTTATGGATTTAATGAACCGGGTGTTCAAGCCTTATCTGGATTCCTTTGTGATTGTCTTAATTGATGATATTTTGGTCGACTCCCGCAGCTCAGAGGAGCATGAGCAGCATCTTTGAATCGTTCTTCAAACTTTGAGAGATGGCTAGTTGTATGCTAAGTTTTCGAAGTATGAGTTCTGGTTGAGTTTAGTTGCCTTCTTGGGTCATGTTGTATCAGCAGAGGGTATTCAGGTGGATTCGAAGAAGATAGAGGCAGTCAAGGACTAGTCTAGACCCACATTAGCTACAGAGATCTGGAGTTTCTTGGGTTTGGCGGGTTATTATCATCGGTTTGTGGAGGGGTTTTCATCTATAGCAGCCCCGATGATCATGTTGACCCAGAAGGGTGCCTTGTTCAGGTGGTCGGACTAGTGTAAGGCAAGCTTTCAGAAGCTCAAGACAGCTTTGACTACGGCGTCGGTGTTGGTTTTGCCTACAGGATCAGGGCTATATATAGTATATTATGATGCATCTCGTATTGGACTTGGTGTAGTGTTGATGCAGAATGGCATGGTTATTGTATATGCAGCCATTGTTCATGCACTGAAGATTTAGAGGCATTATTTATATGGCGTGTCATGTGAGATGTTCACGGATCACAAGAGTTTGCAGTATTTGTTCAAGCAAAAGGAGCTAAATTTGAGGCAGAGGGGGTGGTTGGAGCTATTTAAAGACTATGATATCACCATCTTGTATCATCCGTGGAAGGCCAATATAGTGGCCAATGCTTTAATTAGGAAGTCAGCCAGTATGGGTAGCCTTGCGTATATTCCGGTCGGTGAGAGACCACTTGCTTTGGATGTTCATGATTTAGCCAATCAGTTTGTAAGGTTGGATGTTTCTAAGCCCAGTCATGTTTTAGCTTGTACAGTCGCTCGATCTTTATTATTTGAGCGTATCAGAGATCGGCATTATGATGACCCTCACTTGCTAGTCCTTAAAGACACAGTGCGGCACGGTGGTGCCAAGCAGGTTACAGTTGGATATGATGGAGTTTTGAGGATGCATGGTCGAGCTTGTGTGTCTAATGTGGATGGAATTCATGAGTTGATTCTATAGGAGGCCTACAATTCCCAGTATTCCATTCATTTGGGCGCCGCTAAGATGTATCAGGATTTGCGGCAGCATTATTGGTGGAGGAGGATGAAGAAGGACATTGTTGCCTATGTAGTTTGGTGTTTAAATTGTCAGCAAGTAAAGTACGAGCATTAGAGACCTGGTGGTTTGCTTTAGAATATTGAGATTCCTGAATGGAAGTGGGAGCGTATCACTATGGACTTCGTTGTAGGACTCCCACGGACTTAGAGGAAGTTCGATGCGGTATGGGTTATTGTTGATAGGCTGACCAAGTCAGCGTATTTCATTCCTGTGGCGGATTCCTATTCCTCGGAGCGGTTGGCAGAGATCTATATCCGTGAGATCGTACGTCTTTATAGTGTTCCCGTGTCTATCATTTCTTACCGAGGTACGCAATGGACCTCATATTTCTAGAGGGTAGTGCAGCGTGAGTTGGGTAAGTGGGTCGAGTTGAGCACAACATTTCATCCTCAGACAGACGAACAATCTGATACTATTCAGATTTTGGAGGATATGCTCCGAGCATGTGTTATTGACTTTGGAGGTTCATGGGAGTAGTTCTTTCCATTAGCGGAGTTTGCCTACAACAACAGCTATCAGTCGAGCATCCAGACGGCTCCCTATGAGGCATTATATGATAGACAGTATCGATCTCCAGTTGGGTGGTTTAAGCCGAAGGAGGCTCGGTTGTTGGGTACGGACTTGGTACAGGACGACTTGGACAAGGTTAAGATCATTCAGGATAAGCTTCATATAGCTCAGTCCAGGCAAAAGAGTTATGTCGATCGTAAGGTTCGTGATATGGCATTCATGGTCGGGGAGTGAGTGTTGCTTCGGGTGTCGCCCATGAAAGCGTGATGAGATTGGGGAATAAGGGCAAGATAAGCCCTAGGTTCATCGGGCCTTTCGAGATTCTTGATCGAGTGGGAGAGGTGGCTTACAGACTTGCGTCGCCATCGAGTTTATCAGCAGTGCATCTAGTGTTTCATGTGTCCATGCTTCGGAAGTATCACGGCGATCCATCCCACATATTAGACTTCAGCACTGTCCATTTGGACAAGGACTTGACCTATGAGGAGGAGCCGGTAGCTATTCTAGACCGGCAGGATTGTTAGTTGAGATCAAAGAATTTCCCTTCAGTTCATGTGTACTGGAGAGGTCAGCCTATTGAGGCAGCGACCTGGGAGCCCGAGTCTGATATGCGGATCCGATATCCCCATCTTTTCCCCGACTCAGGTACTTTTCTACGTCTGTTCAAGGACGAACGGTTTATTTTAGAGGTGGAGAATGTGATGACCCAAAAGGTCATCTCTTGTTTTAGAAGTCAAATATGTGTTCCGAGACCTTAAAAATCTCCTTTTGTCTCACCTCGATTTGCATGCGCAGTCCGAGCGCGTTTCCAGAAAGGTTTTATGTGAAATTTAAGAAAAAGATTGATTTTAACTTTTAAAATTGATTAAAGTTGACTTTGGTCAACATTCTTGGTAAACAAACTCGGACCCGTAATTTGACGGCCCCATAGGGTCCGTAGTAAAATATAGGACTTGGGTGTATGGCCGGAATAGAATTTCGAGGTCCCTAGCCCGAGAAAAAAAAAATTTAAAGAAAATTGTCCACTGGAAAATATAAAAAATTTTGGAAATGAAATGGTGTGTGATCTTGATGTTATCGGGACCGTATTTTGGTTATGGAGCTAGGTAGGTTTAAAATAATATTTAAGTCGAACCTGTGAAATCTGGTATGAATCGGAGTTGATTTGATATAAATCGGACCTTAGGTTGACAAAATGGAAAATTTGAACTGTCTTAGGAATTTCATGAATTTGAGGTTAAATTCATAGTTATTGATGTTATTTTGATGATTTGATCGCACGAGCAAGTCTGTATGATGTTTTTAGACTTGCATGCATGTTTAGTTTGGAGCCCTGAGGGCTCGGGGTGAGTTTTGGATGGGCCACAGTGTGATTACGACTTAGGAAAACTAGTGCATACGGTATTTTTGCACAGGCCTCTGATCTCGCAATTGCGAGATCAGGCTTCGCAATTACGAAGTGAACATGCCTGGGAAATGCAATAACTATGTTGCAAATGTGAACCAGGACTGGGCAGTCCATTCTCGCAAATGCGACAATCTAGCCGGAAATGTGAAGGTTACTATCACGACTCGGATTTACCACCCTCGGGAGTCGTGATGGCGCCTACTCGTAGAATCTAGGCAAGCCGCGAAATAAAGAATCACTAACTATCTCATTTTAGTCCTTTTAAACAATTTTGATTAACAAGTATTCAACATTGAAATATTAATGATAAATGAAAAATCAAGCGGAAGACTTAATCTGATAAAATAACTAAAGCCAGTACAACAATGCCAACATACATCTCTACCCAGAACCTAGTGTCACAATATCACGGACGGTCTATGAATGCTACAGGCAAATGTCTTAAAAGAAAGTACAATTTGTCTCGAAACGACTAAAAATAGAATACATAATAGAATAGAAGAAAACGCCGGGCCTGGGGACGCCTGCAGGGCTACCTCGGGATCTCTAGCTGGACTGAAGGCAGTCACCCTAAATGCTACTGTCCAAAAGCTGCTCTGAGATCTGCACATAGTGCAAAATATAGTATCAGCACAACCGACCCCATGTGCTGGTAAGTGCATGGCCTAACCCCGACAAAGTAGTGACGAGGCTAGGACCAGACTCCAGATAAACCTGTGCAGTTATATAATAAATAGCGGAAAATAAAATAGGAATAAACAAATAAAGATGGGAGGGGGTACATGCTAAGAGAACAATTCAAGATCTACATCACAACAATAATAACATTGTTGCGGCGCGCACCTCGATCCCTATCATTTATCACTGTTGCGACGTTCAGGCCAATCCAACTGTATCATTGTTGCAGCATGCAACCCGATCCATTTATACCACCATTGCGGCGTACAACCCGATCCATTTATATCATTATTGTGGTGTGCAACCCTATCCATTTATATTATTGTTGTGGCGTGC
Organism: Nicotiana glauca; assembly: GCA_026770625.1. NCBI lineage: Eukaryota > Viridiplantae > Streptophyta > Magnoliopsida > Solanales > Solanaceae > Nicotiana > Nicotiana glauca. The sequence continues at coordinate 21,290 of MU743851.1, read as the reverse complement.
AACCCGATCCATTTATATTATTGTTACGGCATGCAACACGATCCATTTATATTATTGTTGCGGTGTCCAACTCGATCCAAACATAACATTATTGCGGCATCCAACCCGACCCAATTATATTATTGTTGCGGCATGCAACCCAATCCATTTATATTTGTAGCAGCGTGCAACCCGGTCCATATCATTTATATTATTGTTGCGGCGTGCAACCCGATCCAAAAATAACATTGTTGCGGCACGCAACCTGATCCACATATACAATCAACAACAATCATAACAAGAGTCCCATCAAGGGATCAATAAATAACAATAATATCCCGGCAAAGGAATCGATAGTATAAGTAAATACGTCCCGGCAAGGGAGAAACAGCTCTAACCAATCGTGTTCCAACATCTAACTACCTCAGCTAACACCAATACTCAATCATAAATAATTTCTACGAGAAAAATCTTAATCCTTGCTCAATACCAAGAATCGTCAATTTAAGCATTCGTAGTATTATTTAAGGACACAACAAACTGCCACTTAAAACTCACGGTCATGCTCGACACCAATGTATAGATACTCGTCACCATGCCTATACGTCGTACTCGACAAGAAGCAAATAGCAAATAGGACACAACTCCTAAGCCCCTTGATTCCACCACCAATTCGCTCGTATCTAGCCACAAGTTAGTTAATAATATTAATAAGTTGTAAATGAATCAATTCTAATGCATGGAAATAAGTTTTCTAAAGTTTTTCCCAAAAAGTCGAAAATCGACCCCGGGCCCACATGGTCAAAACCCAAGGTTTGAACCAAAACCCAACTATCCATTCACTTACGAACTCAAATATATAATTTATTTTGAAATCGGACCTCAAATCGAGGTCCAAATCTCCAAATTTGAAAAACCTAGATTCTATTCAAAACACCCAATTTTCCCGTGAAAATCATTGATTTTGAGTTGAAATTAAGTTAAAAGATGTTAAGGATTGAAGAAAACTAGTTAAAAATGACTTACAATTGATTTGGAGAAGAAGTTGCCTTTGAAAAATCGCCCCTTATGTTTTTGGGTTTTGGAAAATGAAAAATAACTGAAAATCCAGTTCAAATATACTACTCTCAGATGCCCTGTGCGGACTGCACAAATCGAGTGCGGACCGCACAAAATCGAGTGCGGCCGCACAGCTCTCCCTGTGGACTGCAGTGACATGCTTTAGTTTGTTGGCCATAACTTTCTCTACAAATGTCTAAATTACAATTTCTGTAGCTTTCTGGAAACTAGATACGAAGGGCTACAACTTTCATTTTTGAATCATCTCAAAATTCCTCGTAGATCAAAAGATATAGGCTTAAAAAGTAGTACTAATGACCCTGTGCGGACCGCAGAAAATCGAGTGCGCCCGCACAGCCCCCACCGCAAACAGCACAAAAACCAGTGCGAACCGCACTAGCAGATTCAGATATTTGCACTTCTCTAAGCCTCCAACATCCATGTTTTAAGCCTAAGACACCCTGGAACCTACACGAAACTCACCCGAGCCCTCGGGACTCCAAACCAAATGTGCATACTAACTCAAAAACATCATATGGACCTACTCCTGCGATCACATCATCAAAATAACATCATAAACATCGAATTAAACATCAAAATCCATGAAATATTTCAATACTTCTTAAAATATCAAATTTTGCATTTAAGGACCGAATCACATCAAATGAAATTTGTTTCTTCCCAAACTTCACAGACTCATCTTATTTCACATATAAGACTTGTACCGGGCTTCGGAACCAGAATACGGGCCCGATACCATCAAATTCTAAATGCATTTCATTTCTAAAACTCATAGAAATCTCTAGAAAATAATTTTCTTTAAAAATTTATTTTTTGGGCTTGGGACCTCGGAATTCGATTTCGGGCATTCACCCAAGTCCCATATTTTTTCACGGACCCCTCTGGGACCGTCAAATCACGGGTTAGGGTCCTTTTTACCCAAAATATTGGCTGAAGTCAACTGAAATGCATTATAAGTCAAATTTTTAATAGTTTCACAGGTTTTCACATAATAGTCTTCCGGCTACGCGCCCGAACTGCACACAAAAATTGAGGTGATGCTGAAAGAGGTTTTTAAGGCCTTGGAATGCAGAATCCATTTTATAAACAAGTTATGACCTACATTCTCCACCTCTAAAACAACCGTTCATCCTCGAACAAATACAAGAAGGAAGTACCTGAGTCGGGGAAAAGATGGGGATAACGGCTCCGCATATCGGACTCGGAGTCCCAGGTTGATGCCTTAGTAGGCTGACCTTTCTACTGAACACGAACAGAAGGAAAACTCTTCGACTTCAACTAAAGAACCTACCGGTCTAGAATAGCTATCGGCTCCTCCTCATAAGACAAGTCCTTGTCCAACTGGACAGTGCTGATATCTAATACGTGGGATGGATCGCGTGATACTTCCGAAGCATAGACGTATGAAATATTGGATGCACGGCTGATAAGCTCGGCGGCATTGCAAGTCTATAAGCCACCTCTCCCACTCGATGATAGATCTCAAACGTGCCAATGAATCTACGGCTAAGCTTGCCTTTTTTCCTAAATCTCATCACGCCCTCCATAGGCGACACTCAAAGTAATATTCGCTCACCGACCATGATATAAGCCAGACTACCCATACTGGCTGGCTTCCTACTCAAAGCATCGGTCACCACATTGGCCTTTCCCAGATGATATAAGATGGTGATATTATAATCTTTTAATAGCTCCAACCACCTTCTCTACCTCAAATTTAGCTCATTCTTCTTGAACAAGTATTGTAGACTCTTGTGATCCGTGAACACCTCGGACGTTGCACCATATAGATAATGCCTCCAAATCTTCAACGCGTGAACAATGGCTGCTAACTCCAAATCATAAACCGGATAGTTCTTCTCATGAATCTTCAACTAACGCGAAGTATATGCAATAACCTTGCCATCCTGCATCAAAACCGCACCAAGTCCAATACGAGATGCATCATAATAAACTATGTAAGGCCCTGAACCTGTGGGCAAAACCAACACCGGTATCATAGTCAAAGCTGTCTTGAGCTTCTGAAAGCTCGCCTTACACTCATATGACCATCTAAACTAGGCACCCTTCTGGGTCAACCTAGTCAGCGGGGCTGCAATAGACGAGAACCCCTCCACAAACCGACGATAATAGCATGCCAAACCAAAGAAACTCTGGATCTTTGTAGCCGATGTGGGTCTAGGCCAGTTCTCGACTGCCTTTATCTTCTTCGGATCAACCTGAATACCCTCTGCTGATACAACATGACCCAGGAAGGCAACTGACTCCAACCAGAACACACTTTGAAAACTTGGCATACAACTGACTGTCTCTCAAAGTCTGAAGAACCACTCTCAGATGTTGCTCGTGCTCCTCCCGGCTGCGGGAATAGATCAAAATATTATCAGTGAAGACTATCATGAACAAATCCAAGTAGGGGCTGAACACTCGGTTCATCAAATCCATAAAAGTTGTTGGGGGCATTTGTCAACCCGAATGACATCATCAAGAACTCATAATGCCCGTACTGAATGCAGAAAGTTGTCTTAGAGACATCAGATGCCGTAATCCTTAACTGATGATAGCCAGATCTCAAGTCAATCTTCGAAAATACCTCGGCACTCATCGATCCGTCCTTCTTATTAACAAATAACACAAAAAACAAGCATTATAATGATATCAATAACACTACTCTTAGCATTACACGCATTGCATTATAATAATGATATTTAGACTTGAAACACACCATATGTATGCCCATAACCACGTCTCTTGTCTTAATAGTTGCTCTTAGATCACAACATTGCCAAGTAACCTCATGTTAACAAAATCTCATTTAAAACATCCACTTTACTAAAAACGAGGCATGGAGACCTTATAATTACTTACCCACATTAACGAGTCACATTTGACGCCACCTGGGTGCTCACTTCATAGGCTAAAACTCAACGTTTACAACACAAAAATGGCTGAATATGAACAGAAAATATACAAGAATTGTCAAGTAAGCCTAACAGGCATGACTCCCTATTAATATTATTATACAAATTAAATTTCACAAAGGGAGAATTTTAAACTCATAAATTTCACCACAAGGACCTCGTCCTTATATAACTTCAACAGCGGTATGTAGCCCGGTTTAAATATTTCACATCATATAAAGAATGTGAGGATCTCGTCCTCAGCTCTGAATCACAAGTTTTTTGCACATTATGCCAACTGAAATTTTCCATTCTTCTTCTTTCACAATATTTTCTGTTTAACCAAATCACAACATATAACGATAGACATAGCTATCTCCATAGAATTTCCCAACATGAGTATTCACATAAGTAGATTTTAGAATTACGAAGACCACTCATAAGCGGAGCACAATAGGAGGACTTGCCTCAATACTTAGAACCGGATCCAATTAAGGAAATTGTTATTTTATAATAATTCGATATCGTACTTGTAACGACATCTTTTGGTGTAGCGCCTTCCACCATACCATAGAAAATATAACAACGGATTGGGTCTCCACCTCTAGGAGTCTCACCTCCACCTCTAACATCCTGACCCCTACCTCTGGCTGGTCATGTAAGTGGAATAGTAACTGAAATAGGGCACGTAGCCTGGGTGCTTTTATAAAAATATATTTCTCCAAAGTATAGGACAATTTTCTCATGATGTCCCTAGTACCACCACATTCATATCAATCCCTTTGAGGGTTCAGATACTCAAACTGAGTCTATACTAGACAATTGGAATAACCATTATACGAACCCCATGTCGGTGGTGTATTAAAAGAACTTACTTAGAGCACCCCCCAGTAACCACATATATTGACTGGGCTGGTCGACTGCCCAAGCCCTTACCATAACGATTTATAGTTGTATATTAGAATCCACTGAATCTTTTAGAACCTCAAGACCTATTGGTCTCATTAGATTCCTCTTTCCTCATCCCAAACACATTATAACAACTTGACAATTCCTACCACTAGCCGAAATGAAGTATCAACCTATAGCTCCCGGGTCATACAAAATTTCAAGATCATAATTGAGTCCTTTAATAAGTATGTAGGCTCGCTCTTTGGATGTAGGAACCAAAGTAGGAGTATGATGGCTAACTTATTGAAACTAATAACATATTTTGACTCAACCGTTCAAACCCTATGTGCCACACATCACAGAGAATCCTGGAAAAAACTCTTTCAAAAGCATTTTTGAGAACCAAATCGAGTAGGTGGTGTTGCATTGGCTAGTTTGCCTTTTTCATAGGCTTGTCACAAACACCGGTGGCCAATTTCTTCTTTTGCTATGTTGACTCAACACTGCTGAGCTACCCCATTTATTCATATACTTTTTGTTATTCTTTTGGGTAAGTCTTACCCCTATTTATGCACAGTGATCACAAAGGTAAAGCTCCATATGGATAAATCTTGGCACAACCCACATAGTCCAAAAGGTCATCAACCATTGTACTCCCTTCGAAGCACCTCAAAATTCGCAACTGTGACTTCTATGCCGAGTAGACCTTCTGTCATTTAAAGTTATTTGTCTAACTCCTTTAATATTGAATTATTGGATTATTATGGAGGCATACATACCGCAAGTTCCAACCTTATCCCCTGCAAAGTCTCATGCCTTAAATATGCGTGAACATTTGGGGAACCTTTCAATATCACATATATACAATCCAGGCCAAAACTGATATGACACATGACCCTATAATTCATGCATTGATAGTGGACTTTGTCACTTATTGTAAAGTTATAGGTCACAACATCTGATAATCCACAATATTGACCTTTCCAACTCATATACATCAACCAGATGCCAATGTCCGTTACAACCCTACATGATTGGTCCGCATCTTTAGTCGGAACCATAACGGGTCCAGTAAATACATAATCTTTCTACCACATTTTGGTGGAATCTGTTATCTGAATTACGGCAAAATCAACCCCATTGCTTTCAACTATTCCATATTTTGCAATACTTCATAGCAGCGGTCAAGAAAATCTGTGTACCACTAAAATGGGTTGGAAATATCTTGGTAAACTTATCCAACCTCAATAAACGAACTAGTGCATTCTGTAGCACTGGAGTAGATATGAATACTTCCAAGCCTGAACTGGTCCAGCAGGTACCAACTAAGGTTGAACCTCTTCTTCTAGATCCAGTTGAGGCTCTACAATAGGTGCTGATGTTTGAACTTTAGACTGGGCTCTGCCTCTGCCTCTGCCTCTTCCCCTAATCGTAGCTTTCATTGGGGCTTCATCTCTCGTCCGGTTGTAGATACATTACTTGTTGTCGAGATTAGCAATAAAACAAGAATAGACGAGTTCAACCATCAATGATGGAATAACTTCTCACGACAGAGTAGAATAAAAGTGAATTTTTTTTCCTAAACTCCATAGCCTCTAAAAGATAAGTACAGATGTCTCTATACCGATCTTTTAGACTCTACTAAGCTTTTTCGTGAATTGTGAAACCAAAGCAACCTAGCACTCTGATACCAACTTGTCATGACTCGGATTTCCCACCCTCGGAATTCGTGATGGTGCCTACTCGTAGAAGCTAGGCAAGCCGCAAAATAAAGAATCACTAACTATCTCATTTTAGTCCTTTTAAACAATTTAAATTAACAAGTAATCAACACTGAAATATTAACTATAAATGAAAAATCAAGCGGAATACTTAATTTGATAAAATAACTAAAGTAGTACGACAATGCCAACATACGTCTCTACCCAGAACCCGATGTCACAATATCACAGACGGTCTATGAATGCTACATGCAAATGTCTGTAAACAAAGTACAATCTATCTCAGAACGACTAAAAACAGAATACATAATAGAATAGAAGAGAACGACGGGCCTGTGGACGCCTGCATGGCTACCTCAGGATCTCTAGCTGGACTGAAGGCAGTCACCCCAAATGCTACTGTCCAAAAGCTTCTCCGAGATCTGCACATAGTGCAGAGTGTAGTATCAGCACAACCGACCCCATGTGTTGGTAAGTGCCTGGCCTAACCCCGAAAAAGTAGTGACGAGGCTAGGACCAGACTCCAGATAAACCTGTGCAGTTATATAATATACAACAAAAAATAAAACAGGAATAAACAAATAAAGATGGGAGGGGTTACATGTTACGAGGGAATATCTATTCCATCAGTAATTAATAGAAAAATAAGAGAACAATTCAAGATCTACATCACAATAATAATAACACTGTTGCGACATGCAACCCGATCCCTATCATTTATCATTATTGCGACATACAACCTGATCCAACTGTATCATTGTTGCGGCGTGCAACCCGATCCATTTATATCACCCTTGCGGCGTGCAACCCGATCCATTTATATTATTGTTGTGGCGTGCAACCCGATCCATTTATATTATTGTTGTGGTGTGCAACCCGATCCAAACATAACATTGTTGCGGCGTGCAACACGATCCATTTATAATATTGTTGCGGTGTGCAACCCGATACAATTATATTATTGTTGCGGCGTGCAACCCGATCCATATCATTTATATTATTGTTGCGGTATGCAACTCGATCCGAACATAACATTGTTGTTGCGCAACCCAATCCACATATACAATCAAAAACAATCATAACAAGAGTTCTAGCAAGGGATCAATAAAGAACGACAATATCCCGGCAAGGGAATCGACAATATAAGTAAATACGTCCCGGCAAGAGAGAAACAGCTATAACCAATCTTGTTCCAACAGCTAACTACCTCAGCTAACACCAATACTCAATCATAAATAATTTCCACGAGAACAGTCTTAATCCCTGCTCAATACCGAGAATCGTCAATTTAAGCATCCGTAGTATTATTTAGGGACACAATAAATTTTGCCACTTAAGACTCACGGTCATGCTCGACACCAACATATAGATACGCGTCAGCATGCCTATACGTCGTACTCGACAAAAAGCAAATAGGCCACAACTCCTAATCCCTCAAGCTAAATTTAGACCAAACACTTACCTCGATGCTACGAATACAATTCAAGTCTCAACTATCGCTTTGCCCCTTAATTCCACCACTAATTCGCTCGTATCTAGCCACAAGTTACTTAATAATATTAATAAGTTCTAAATAAATCAATTCTAATGCATGGAAATAAGTTTTCTAAAGTTTTTCCCAAAAAGTCAAAAATCGACCTCGGGCCTACATGGTCAAAACCCGAGGTTCGAACCAAAACTCGACTACCCGTTTACTTATGAACTCAAATATAAGATTTGTTTTGAAATCGGACCTCAAATCGAGGTCCAAATTCCCAAATTTGAAAAATTTGGGTTCTACCCAAAACATCCAATTTCCCCATGAAAATTAATGATTTTGAGTTGAAATCATGTTAATAGATGTTAAGGATTGAAGAAAACTAGTTAAAAATGACTTACAATTGATTTGGAGAATAAGTTGCCTTTGAAAAATTGCCCCTTATGTTTTTGAGTTTTAGAAAATGAAAAATAACTTAAAATCCCGTTCAAATATACTACTCTCACATGACATGTGCGGTCCGCAAAAAATCGAGTGCGATCGCACAGGTCTCCCTGTGGACTTCAGTGACATGCTTTAATATTTTGGCCATAACTTTATCTACAAATGTCAACATTGCAATTTTTTTTATCTTACTAGAAACTAGACACGAAAGGCAACAACTTTCGTTTTTGAATTATCTCAAAATTCCTTGTAGATCAAAAGATATAGGCTTCCAAAATCGGACCAGTGAACCTGTGCGGACCGCACAAAATCGATAGCGGCCGCACAGCCCCACCGCGGACAGCACAAAAACCAGTGCGGACAGCACAAAAACTAGTGTGGACCGCACTGGCAGGTTCAGAGATTTGCACTTCTCTGAACTCCCAACATCCATGTTTTAAGCCTAAGACACCCCGGAACCTACCCGAAACTCACCCGAGCCCTCGGGACTCAAAACCAAATATGCATAATAACTCAAAAACATCATATGGACCTACTCGTGCGATCACATCATTAAAATAACATCATAAACATCGAATTAAACCTCAAAATCCATGAAATATTTCAAGACTTCTTAAAACATCAAATTTTACATTTAAGGTCTGGATCACGTCAAATGAAATCCATTTCTTCCCAAACTTCACAGACTCATCTTATTTCATATATAAGACCTGTACCGAGCTCCGAAACCAGAATACGGGCCTGATACCATCAAATTCTAAATGCATTTTATTTCCAAAACTCATAGAAATTTCAAAAAAATAATTTTCTTTAAAAATTTATTTCTCGGGCTGGACCTTGGAATTCGATTCTGGGCATATGCTCAAGTCCCATATTTTTCCACGGACCCCTCCGGGACTATCAAATCACGGGTCCAGGTCTATTTACCCAAAATTTTGGTCGAAGTTAACTTAAATGCATTTTATGTCAAAAATTTTAATATTTTCACAGATTTTCACATAATAGTCTTCCAGTTATGCGCCCTGACTGTGCACGTAAATCGAGGTGATGCTGAAAGGCGTTCTTAAGGCCTCAAAATGCAGAATCCATTTTAAAAACAAGTGATGACATCACAGTTACATGAGTCACAAATGCGACGTAACTGTCGCAAATGTGAAGGCTTCTTCAATCTATTCATCTTTTTACATAATTTCACTTCAAAATCTAGGGTTTTTCATGGGAAATTGGGCGTTTTGGGTAGAAATTAGGATTTTCAAATTTTGGGGATTTGGACCTCAATTTGAGTTCGGATTTAAACCAATTGCATATTTGAGTTCGTGGGTGAGTGGATGATAAGGTTTTGGTTCGAACTTCGAGTTTTGACCAAGCGGGCCCGGGATCAATTTTTGACTTTTTGGGGAACACATTGAAAAATCTATTTTCAAGCATTAGAATTGGTTTATTTAGTATTTATTGATGTTATTAAGTGAATTATGACTAGATACAAATAGATTGGAAGCGGAACCGAGAGGTAAAGCGGTAATTGAGGCTTGATTTTGTCCATGGAATTGAGGTAAGTGTTTGGTCTAATCTTAGCTTGAGGGAATAGGAGTTGTGCTTTTATTTGCTACGTGTTGGTGCTGAAATACGACGTATAGGTGTGGTGACGAGTATCTATATGTTGGTGTCAAACATTCTCGTGAGTATTATACCATGATTGTTATGACTCTAATTTGTATTGTCCATGCTTAAATTGATGATTATTAATGTTGAACAAGATTTATGAAAGTTTCTTGGTAATTGACCATTTTTTTAGTATTGGCTCAAGTTGAGATTTATTTTGTGAAATAAATTTTGAAACAAAATTGGTTATAGCTGATTCCCTTGCCGGGATATTATTGTTTATATTGTTAATTCCCTTTCCTGGACATATTGTTTCCATTGTTTGGCTGAGGAAGAGTATATAACATAAAGGGTGAGTCGTGCATGATATCGTGAGTGAGTGTTACTGCGCGAAGGGTGATGTCATGCCGATATTGTGAGTGTTAATGCACGAAGGGTGATGTTGTGCCATGATTTGAGAGTTAATGAACGAAGGGTGATGCCGTGCTGATATTATAAGAGTTAATGCACGAAGGGTGATGCCGTGATAATTTTTGTTGTTTCATATGGTGAGGACGAGAGTAATAGCATAAAGGGTGATGCCATGCACGTGTTACTGTTTCATTATTCTTGTTGATACAAATATGATGTTTATTATGCTTCTCTATTGGTTTATTGTTAGAATTTGATATTCCCCAAAGCATGTCCCCTACCCATCTTTATCTGCTATTTCCTATCATTATTATTCTGTTCGTATATGATTTAACTGCACAAGTTTATATGGTTGTCGTGTCCTAGCCACGTCACTATTTCACCGAGGTTAGACTCAAAACTTACCAGTACATAGGGTCAGTTGTACTGATACTGCACTCTGCACTCTTTTGTGCAGATTTCGGTGCTGGACCTAGTGAGTAGCTTGAGGAAGTTGTCTTCAATCCAGGGGACCAAGCTATATCTACTGGCATTTACAGAGCCTAAAGTCCTTTATTTCCCCATTTTATTTGCTTTTGTCTCTTCTATTTCGAGAACAGTTGTACTTCTTTCAAACTTGTATTTGTATTAAAAATATTAGTCGTTCGTGGATTGTGACACCCGATCTATTGGGGGTAGCTATGTATTAGACTGTTGGTTTGCTATGTCTCCTCCATGTTTCTTAATTATCTTGCTTAGCTAATATTTGATTCTGTGTGATAAAAAAATGGTGGTAACAACTGTAATTGTCATCTTGCCTAGCTTTCACGAGTAGGCGTCATCACAACTCCCAAGAGTGGAAAATTCGGCTTGTGACACAAAGGGTGGGAGCAACATGGGACATGCCATGGCTGCTACTACAAAGAGTGAAAAAGGTGGGGATGCACCCACCTCAAGTCAAAGGAAACTTGTGGAAGATGAGCAGGTGGTACAGGAAGATGAGATCCCGAACAATGATGTAGTGAGGATTGATATTGATGACAATGTGGAGGAGACTCAAGAGTAAGTGAACCATCTAGGGAGCACATTGTTGACATACCGGAACCCGTAGTGCTAAAGGCTAAGGCACCAATGCCTAGGCCTCCTCCTCCATTTCCTCAAAGGCTTGCCAACGAGAATCAATTCAAAAAGTTTATTGACATGATGAGAAGTCTATCTATTAATATGCCATTGATTAAGGCTTTGGAGCAAATACCTGGTTATGCAAAGTTCATGAAGGACTTGGTGACAAAGAAGAGGTCGATGAATTGTGAAACTATAAAGATGAATCATTAAGTGAGTGCAATTGTGCATTCAATCGCTCATAAATTGGAAGATCCCGGCACTTTCACAATCCATTGTACCATTAAAAGTGCCGACTTTGCTAAAGCTCTTTGTGATCTTGGGGCAAGTATCAATTTGATGCCCTATTCAATTTTCAAGACTTTGGGAACTAGGCAACCAAGATCCACATCTATGAGATTACAAATGGCGGATTTTACCATGAATAGACTGTTGGGTATAAATTGATGATGTGTTGGTTCGTGTTGATAAATTCATTCTCCCGATAGATTTTTTTATTCTTGATTGTGAGGTTGATTATGAGAAGTCGATCATTCTTGGGATACCTTTCCTTTCTACAGGGAAGACTCTAGTTGATGTTGAAGCCGAAGAACTTACCTTCCGGGTTGGTGATGAAAAAGTGGTTTTCCATGTGTGTAAGTCTATGAGGCAACCCAATAGCAATGAGGTGTGTTCTTTCATGGATTTGGTGACCGGTGTGATTTTGGATGAAGCAAGTGTCGTGATGAATGTTGATGATACATTGGAGGCCGTCCTGCTCAACTGTGATGACGAAGAAATGAAGGGTTACGTGGAATTTGTAAACTCTTTGCAAGGGATAGGGTCGTACACTTATGAGCCCCAAAAATTGTCCTTGGATCGTGAGAATAGAACCACTCTTCCAATAAAGCCTTCAATTGAGGAGCCTCCTATCTTGGAGTTGAAGACATTGCATCCACATCTTCGGTATGAATTTCTTGCCCTTCTTCTACTTTATCGGTTATTATTTTCTCTTGTTTGACTAACATGCAGGTAGATTCTACACTGGCGGTGCTACAAAAGAGGAAGAAAGCTATTGGATGGACTTTGGCGGATATTCGAGGGATAAGCCCCGCATTTTGCATGCACAAGATTAATTTGGAGAAAGGTGCCAAACCATCTATTGAACATCAAAGGAGACTCAATGAAGCCATGCAAGAGGTTGTCAAAAAGGAGATCATCACGTGGTTATATGTCGGGGTTGTTTATCCCATTCTCGATAGTTCGTGGACTTCTCCAGTTCAATGTGTCCCAAAGAAAAGGGACATGATGGTGGTCACAAAAGACAAGAAATGTATTTATTCCTACAAGAACGGTGACCAAGTGGAGTGTATTCACTATCGTAAGCTCAATAAAGTCACAAGGAAGGATCATTTCCCACTTCCCTTCCTAAATCAAATGCTTGATAGACTAGTCGGTCGTGCTTTCTATTGTTTACTTGATGGGTACTTCAGATACAATCAATTTCTTATTGCTCCGGAGGATCAAGAGAAAACTACTTTCACATGTCCTTATGGTACTTTCGCATTCTCGCGGATGCCATTTGGGTTGTGCAATGCACCAACAACTTTTAAAAGGTGTATGAGGGCTATCTTCACGTATATGGTAGAGAACTACCTTGAAGTCCTCATGGATGACTTCATGGGACACGGTCGCTCGGTGTATACGGTCCTGGGATTCGAGCATCCATCGAAGTACCTTCGGGGGGAGAAAGAATCGGTGGCAGAGAACCCTCATTCCCCGAAGTACCTTCGACGGGAAAAGAAGATGGCAACAGAGGAGAAACTGTATTTCTAGTGCCAGAGATCACAGGCGCAGTAGGCTCAGCGACACATCCTTTCTGAGCCCCCGGTCTAAGTTCATCTTGCTTTGAACATCGTCGCCCTGCAAAGGCTTTTCTTACCTATTATTATCAATCTTCAGCCCAGAAGCTGGCGATCCTTCTCCCTCTCCGATAGGGCACAGTCTCGCCTCAAAAGACTCTCTGATGCCTACGATAATGGAGTTAGTACGCATGAAAAGAAAACGCCATTCAAAAGGGAGCAAATCATATAGCACGTATCGTGGTGGTTTTCCTCCCATATATAAAATTGCTACAGAAAAAGAAAACAAAGGGGCATTTACAAAGCCCGCCTTCGCCATAATTAAAAAACTACAGAGGTACGAGTATACAACTTACATGTAAAATTCTATCCTCGGGAAATGGCAGAAAATCCACAGGGATAATACTCGGATGAATCATCTCATCCACTCTCGATCTCCGCCTTCCTTGTCATCAACAACGAAAGGCGTGGTGGAGCGGCATCGTAGGATTATCAGGCGCGATGGTAAAAAGCCTGATACAGCCTGATGAGATGGCTAAGAGTGAATTCAAGCCCTACTTTCTCCGTAAAGAACCTCATCATCAATACTATCCAACAATATGACGGATGAATCTGTGCCAAGGTAACTAGGTACTCTCGATAGAAGTCAAGCACAACCCTATCGAGGGGGACCAGCGTAAAAGGATATGTATACACGTTAAAGAACCCCTCGACATGGGTCATAATGTTCTCTCTTGGGGAAGGTACTGCAGTACTACCTTTTCTCCCCATCCACAATCCTTCCTCGCCAACTCAAGATGCCCCGTTCTGTTAAATAGGTACACTTTGAGGCGTATTCCTAATAACCTCGAACATTGGGAGACTTTTCTGAGGGGAGGTTCCCCCTAAAACAAAATGCCCAGAGGATGACCCACCTAGCACTGAAGGCACACTGCCAACCAGGCGGGAACCAGAAGTAGAACTCTTTTTTCCTAGCCGAGTGGTCCCTGATGTAGCAGTCATGACTGTGGTAAAACTAGGGAATTGAGGTTGGAATTTAAGCAAGAACGTCAAAATTGAAATGATGGAGGACCTAACACAGGAAAGGAGAACTCTACAAAAAAGGATAACCACTCAAAATAGCGGAATCTTAAAAAAGGCGGAGAGAACCCTATATATGGAAAAAGCAGCGACTATCCGCCTGTCTCAAAGGCCAATTAAAAATACAGGCTAAAGCTCTTATCGCTTTGAGAAGATTTGCCGGCGGGATCACCTCGGTCATTTCATGACCATGTCATACACTTGACGCTACCATACGATGTTTTGGGATTAGAGACCCCCGCATCAACCAAGCCTCGAGATGGTACCCGATCTCGAAGGCCACCACCAAGAAGAAGATAGGCTCCAGAAAGCCAACGACATCATTACAAATTACGAGATGGTACCCGATCTCGAGGACCTCTACCAAGAAGAAGATAGGCTCCAGAAAGTCAACGATATCATTACAAGTCCAAAGATGGTACCCGATCTTGAGGACCTCCACCAAGAAGAAGATAGGCTCCAGAAAGCCAACGACATCAATACAAGTCTCAAGATGGTACTCGATCTCGAGGACCTCCACCATGAAGAAGATAGGCTCTAGGAAGCCAATGATATCACTAAAAGTACCGAGATGGTACCCAAGGACCTCTGTCAAAAAGAAGATAAGCTCTAAAAACCTACTCATATGGGCTTGACCTCAAGGCATCTAAGCAACCACCGCGGGGTCTAAAAGGCTAAGTCTCGTTCTAAAAGTTCGAAGCCTTACTCTTATTCAACTCAAAGTCGTGGGTCCCGATGACCCGAGTTTACCAATATAATACGAGCTCGGCCCAAGATGGCAAAGGGTTCCACGAGAAATCATATTAATCAATCAAGAGCTAGAGGAAATACTCGTGCCCAGGCTCGACACTAGCCAATCAGTAGAGTCATGCATTCAGATTCTTCATAAACGAAGGTAAAGGGAAGTTGTCACGACCCCAAACCCGGTCGTGATGGCGCCCAGCACATTGCTAGGCTGGCCCGACCAATCACACACACATTTCGAGCTGCCAGCTCACAGTCTTTGTTCAAAAATCATTAATA
>MU743849.1:8284-22063 GCA_026770625.1 Nicotiana glauca | reverse complement strand
AAGCAAGCGCCCACCTGAATAATAAGGGAATATCTTTTCAAGTTGCAAGCAGGCGCCCACCTGAATAATAAGGGAATTTCTTTGCAAGTTGCAAGCAGACGCCCACTTGAATAATAAAGGAATATCTTTTCAAGTTGCAAGAAGGCGCCCACCTGAATAATAAGGGAATATCTTTTCAAGTTGAAAGCAGGCGCCCACCTAAAAAACAAGGGAATACTTTTTCAAGCTAAAAGCAGGCGCGCACCTGAAGAATAAGGGAATAATTTTTCAAAGTATGTTGTAAGCAGGCACCCACCTGGAAAATAAGGGAAGTATTATTTGAAATGCAGCTTTATAATCTGATATTTAATAACATAATATGCCTTAACACCATACTAGGGACGAAAAATTTTCTTTGTTTTTAAGATGACAGCAGGCACCCACCTGAAGAACAGGGGAATACTTTTTCAAGCTATAGTAACCAGGCGCCCACCTGAAAAACAAGGGAATACATTTCGAGCAAGCTGTAAGCAGGCACCCACCTGAAGAACAAGGGAATATATTTCAAAGCAAGCTGCAATCAGGCGCCCACCTGAAGAACAAGGGAATACTTTTAAGTAAGCTGTAAGCAGGCTCCCACCGGAAGAACAAGGGAATACTTTTCAAGTAAGCTGTAAGCA
This sequence comes from Nicotiana glauca, assembly GCA_026770625.1. Classification (NCBI taxonomy): domain Eukaryota; kingdom Viridiplantae; phylum Streptophyta; class Magnoliopsida; order Solanales; family Solanaceae; genus Nicotiana; species Nicotiana glauca. Next base: position 21,404 of record MU743849.1, on the reverse strand, counting down.
GGCTCCCACCTGAAGAACAAGTGAATACTTTTCAAGTAAGCTGTAAGCAGGCACCCACCTGAAGAACAAGGGAATACTTTTCAAGTAAGCTATAAGCAGGCACCCACCTGAAGAAAAAGGGAATATATTTCAAAGCAAGCAGCAATCAGGCGCCCACCTGAAGAACAACAGAATACTTTTCAAGTAAGCTGTAAGCAGGCTCCCACCTAAAGAACAAGGGAATACTTTTAAAGTAAGCTGTAAGCAGGCACCCACCTGAAGAACAAGGGAATACTTTTCAAGTAAGCAGTAAGTAGGCATCCACCTGAAGAACAAGGGAATACTTTTTCAAACAATAATAAGCAGGAGTCCACCTGAAGAATGGACACAATCAAAGTTATGCAATATACAAGCTCAACACAAGAACAAGCTGGAAGACATAGATAGGATTTTTGTAAATCATAGAGCATAGCTTAGGCTAGCTTCTTTTATCTTTACCACGGTGTAATAAGGGGATCAGCAAGCAGTGACAACAAGCAACAGCAATAAGATCACAGCTCCCTGGTAGTCTCAACTACCAGACATTCCTGAACTACACTGACCTGATTCCTGTTTAGCCCAGGATATGTAGGCAATCCATGAAGCAGGATGCGGTCAAAACTTTCAAAAATGCTTCACACGGAATATGCAAATGGGCAAAAATCCCTCATTACTGCTCACTTATCTTTGCACTGGAACTCTGCGTGTTCCCGAGCAAAGAGGGGGCAGCTGTGAGCACGTGATTTTTGCCCCGAGCAAATTATTCCAAAATATAGGCAAAAATGATTTTTTTGAATTTGTGTGGCAATTTGTTGCTTAATAATAACTCATAAAACAAGTGGAAATACCAGGATTTATTTTTTCTATGTTTGGAAAACAAAACAAAGAAAATCAAAATAATATCCATTTTTGTATTAATTAGAAAATACCAAAAAATAGAAATTGGTTACTCTTTAATTTTAAAAAAATCAGGAAATTAAAAGAAAATACAAGGAAGATACAAAGAAAATAAATACAAGAAGTAAAATAAAAATACAAAAAGAAAAGAATAAAAAATACGAAAAATACAAAAAAAAATAATACAAATACAAATTGGGTCAAATACATTTCAGTGGCCCAATTGATACAATACATAGACCAAGCCCAAATTAAAATGACTGGTCATTCTTAAAACCAAACGACACAGTCCTGTGAGGCTGAATCTGGACCGTTGAAAATGTGATCAAACGGCCCAGGAATAATGGTCGTCTAATAATAAAACGACGTCGCTTAAGAGAAACAATCTAAATCGTTGGTGACCTTGATCTAAGGGTCACAATTAAAAGACCATTTAATCAAAACGGTGTCGTAATAGGGTTGATTGAATCTGAGCCGTTGGTACATTTAATCCAACGAACTCAGATCAATCAGATGCTTTAAATATACAAAAACATAACACACTAATTCATTATACACCCCTTCGTCCCAAATGGAAACCCTAGCCGCCATTACCTCCTCTCTACCATCGCCGGAACCTCACCGGTGGTGGTCCACCACCTCTGTCAATCAGTCTGCCCTTAACACCATTTCACTATCTCCCTCTCCTCTATCACCTTATCCTATCAGATCTCCCAAAAGACTACTGGAAAATCTCGAATAATCCAAAATGTGTCGCCGGAACCCTACTCCGGCGACCACCACTTACGAACCAGAGGCTGTCATTAACACCACGTGACCCTCTCATCGTCCTCTTCAACCCTCACTAGTTAGATTCCCTCGAATCAATTCCAAACCTGTCGAATATCAAAAAGTGTGTCGCCGGAACCCTACTCCGGCGAACACCGCTAACCCCAAAAAACCACCCTATTAAACCCATATCCCTTCCTCATAGTCTTTCTTACAAAAAGACTCGAAGAGTCTTCTCGAAGATCCAAAAAGCCAAGAAAAATGGTTCTCGAACTTCTGATACTGGAAAATCAAGAAAAGAAAAGAAAAATGAAGAAAAAGATAGAAGAAAGAAAGAAAGAAAAGAAAGAAACAAGAATGAAAAGCTAAGTACCCTGAACCCCTGAGTTTCCTACTGCATATCTCTCTTTTGATTTTTTCTATTTCTTCTATTTCTTTGCCATCCTGAGTATAATATGAGTCTATTACATGCTCAAGTCCTCTTTTGTTTATGCTTAATCATGAAAATCTTGACTGTGACTGTGTAATTTCCTGATCTTGTACTTTGGAATCGCATGCTTATATGTTTTTCTTTTCTGATAAGGTCTTTAGTTAAATCGCATGCTTTGTAGCCACACTTAGGGTTCTTACTTGATAGGTCGAAATTAATGATTGAGTGTTCTGTTAATTTGATTCAACCTATTATCAATTTGTTTCCCTGAATCTTGTTAATTGAGTATTTAATCTTTAATATGGCTATACCTGTAAGACTGTCTAATGTTGGCTATCTTTGCAATGCAATTTTGACTTTGACCTTTCTGAACTTTTGATTAAATAAAAGGGTTAATCGGGTACTTAATCTTAATTTGACTATATTTGTAAGACTGTCTAGTATTGGCTATTTTTGTATTGCAATTTTGATTTTGACCTTTAAGGTTCTGATTAATTAAAGGGTTAGTTGGGTAAATAACAGAAAATACAGGGGTTAAAGGGGAAGGGATAAAATGGTATTTTGTAATTAAACTAGAGGGTTAAGGGCATGAAAGGCAATACTGCCTTGGTTCGTGGGTAAATAATTGAACAATAAGGGGTATATTGGGTATACTGAAAGGGTAAATAGGTAGAAACTAATAGCAAGTGAGGGTAATAAAGACATTTAAGGGTAATTAGAACAATGTGGATGCCACTAGAACCTTCTAGTAGGGGTTCTAGTGCATTTACGGTTAAAATAAGTGGATTAATCTGAAAATAAGTTGAAAGAGCAGGGGTGGGAAATCTGAATATTAATTTCAAATTTCCCTCCCATTTTGCTCTATAAATAGGCCTCCTTAGGCCACATTTTAAGAGGTTCAGAAATTTGATAAGCTTAAAAATACTCAGAATTTTGTGCATTACTACTGTTTCATTGGTTTTGATTGCAATTCGAGTAGAAAGCTCTTGAGTCCTGGTGTTTTCGTTTACTGTTCTGAATCTATTGTTGAAGCTATTGGGTTTAAAGTCTGGTTTTAAGCCTGTTGCTGTGTTATTGCTGTGTGTTCGCTGGTTGTTGTTTGGAGTCCTGCTATTTGCTGATCTTCTTCTTCATTCACGCCTTAGAACTCATCAAATTTGTTTCAATTTGACCAGGTACACTTTTGATTTCGAGGATGTAACCAGAACTTCATAAATATATAAAATTATTAATAGTTTCTGCTAGCTTTCAATTCTGTTCATGTTATAGACATATGTAATTTGTTAGGACATTATGTGTATAATTTGGACTTTACGGACTGTGAACTTAAATTTATAATTTCTTCAAGTAGATTAGTTTAGATACTCATGTAGGAATCACATGATGTAGATTAGTAGAAAACAAGTTACTATATTATAGATTATAAACTAGTTAAAGCTTAGTAGATCAGTTTTAGATCTTCATCTATCATTAAATCAGAAGTGTAATACAAATAATTGAAATGTTTTGTAGTTATGTTCTGTATTAACAGTTATAAATTTGAAAAAGTATGAAATGGTTAAATTTAAATATCGATAATGGTTCTAAGTTGTTTAAACTAGTTTGATTATAATTCGGATATGTTAAGTTTAGATCTGGTTTAACATTTCTGGTTGAGTATAATGATAAGGTAATCCTACACTTGAATAAGTAGATGTCTTGACTGATAAAAACAAATAAATCAGACTTGGTAACTAAACAATAGTATCCAGATAAAATTAGTGTAAATGTTTTAGTTAATTTCTGATACTGAAGTTACAATATTTGCTTACATATATAATTAGTTCAATGAAAATGTTTGAACCTGTCTTGGATTTGGTTAACGATTTGGGCCTGATCAGGCAAAAGAAGCCAGATTCAATTGTGATGGCTTCTATGCCCATAAGAAATGAACTCGTAATTACGAATTCGGCTTTAATTAGCCCTATGCGCCACTGTGCCTTTCCCTGTTAGTCTGATTTCTAGGCCCACAACATGTAATGGCCTGGATGTGAGTGAAATATCAATACAAATTATAATTAGACAGCATTAATGGTTATCTTATATATGGCAAAAACAAATGATAGAAAACGTAGTGCCCTATAGGTTTGACCTCTAAAAATACAATGAGATGAGCCTCGTTATAAAGCAAGAATGCACGGGGCCCTCAAATAATTGCTATAAAATCTTTAGATTCGGAAGGACTGTTTAGCTAATTTCACAGTCTTTCCATAAGTAATAAGACGTAGATATCTTAGGCACAATTTTAATATACATTCTCAAGTACGGGTGCACATTTATGTGACCCAAATCTTACTCTCAACAAAGTCGAAGTGTATTTAAAGCCACAGGCGTACTGGTACAGTGTGGTTAAAAATGTATTTTCACGACGTTGCAATTCCTTAAAATTGAAAAAGCGGAATACTAATGCACATAATTGAAATCTATAATAGAAATCAGATAAAAACAAATACAACAGTTGAGCGACCGTGCTAGAACCACGGAATTCGGGAGTGCCTAACACCTTCTCCTGGATTAACAAAATTCCTTATCCGGATTTCTAGTTCGCAGACTGTAACAGAGTCAACAGTGACTTGGGACACCATTATATTCTCAATTGGCGACTCTGAAAAACTTAAATAACTAATCCCGTTCCGACTGTCCTTAAATTGGAAAAAACTCCTCTACGCCCTCACGGGTATAGTAGTATTAAAAAAGGAGGTGTGACAGACATCAGAGTTACTGAAGAGTTATCATATGAAGAAATTACGGTTGCTATTATTGATAGGCAAGTCTGTAAATTTTGAAATAAAGAAATTGCTTCAATTAAAGTCTTGTGGCAAAATCAACAAGTTGAGGAAGCCACGTGGGAAGTGGAAGATGAGATGAAATAAAAATATCCCCATTTGTTCGAACAAGTCCAGTAGTGATCATGCAAACTCTTGTCACTGGCGAACTGGCATTGTGTCCCATTTGGTGCAAAGACACCCCATTTCTACCCTAAATGCCTTACTATTGTAATTCTTCAAATTGTGCCAAAATTGTATGTGTTGTGATTATTTGAGCCATATGCAAATCCTTCTTGGTAAATGAACATTTTTGTAAAAACTCTTGTGATAAGTAACTGGCTTATGATAGTACTGATTGGTAATGATTAATTCGCATGTGTATAGTGAATCGTAGTGGTTAAACTGCATGGGGTTCATTGGAGTGATCAAACTATGTGCAAAAGTGTGTCAAGCGATTGTATATGTACAAGCGTACGGGGTGATGGAATGTAAATCAGTTATAGGGGTAACAAAAATTGTGTAATGGTGCTTAGAAATGTGTTTCGGGGGCTCTCTGACAGGTAGATGTGTCCAAATTACAAAGGAAACTCTGGCGAAATTTTTCTAAATCATGGGAGTTAGTGGAAAAATTTGGGAGCTTGCATATCATGTTTTTCAAACCAACTGATGTTCAAAAATCCTCATTCGAGGACGAATGATTTTAAGTGGGGGAGGATGTAAGGCCCCGTAAAATTTTGTGCTCAAAACCTAGTAGCTCGTAGTGCCAAGTTCCGGATATGTGTTAGGAATGTGTAGAATTCTTCACGGCTTGCAAGATTGCCGTGGTTCAGACCCTTTTTACTGATTTTGCACTTAAAAATCAAGAATCAAAATTTTCTAGAAAATTGTCATTATGCGGTCCAGAATGCGGTCGCAGATCAGGTGTGCGGACCGCATTTCTACCGCAGAATTAACCGGTGAGTTAGACAAAATTAAAGTTGAAAATGCGGTCTATTATGCGATCGCATAGTCAATATGTGGACCGCATAATTGTTGCATAAATTCCTCAAGGATTTGTGAAGGGCAATTCTGCGGTGCATTATGCAACCGCAGAACATGAATGCGGACCGCATTTTTGTCGCAAACCCAGCAGAGAAGTCATATTTTAGGAGCACTTCTGCAGTCCATTATGCGGACCGCATTTCCACTCTGAGATCGCAGAGTGCGGCCGTAGACCCGACTCGGCTCCAGATTTTCTAATTTTTCAACCCGATCTCTTCTTCAATAAAACACCCCAACCCTTCATTTTTACACTTTTTTTGGATAAAACTAGAGAGAAGAGAGAGAGAGGGTTCTTGAGAGAGAAAGTCTCATCTTCATCAATTTAATTTTCCAACGTCGCCCATGCCCGAAAATACTTGAGTATTATCTTCATCTCCATTCTTGTAGGTAAGGTCCGCAACTCTTTTTCATTGATTTTTAGATTTTAATAAAAAGGGAGATTCTTATGCATTGATTCTTGGTAATAGGGGTCAAAACACTCGTGCATGTCTATTAAAAGCTAAAATCTAGTAAGAGTAATTAGGTGGGAGTAAAAAATTGTGTAAGGGAGGGTTGATAACCTAAATATGTTCGGGTACTGATTGTGAACTTTGATCCTCAGAATTATGTATTAATTTGTAGACTAGATTGACGTTGTCGGGCTTTTTGGTAAGGTTGGAAGTAGGTATTAAAAGGGAATTCGGCTCCAGGTATGTATGGCTAACCTTGATCTTTGTAGAATAGCCTTGTGTGGTATACAAATGTTAGGTATGTGATATCTGTGTGGCTTATTCATGAAATTATTGTGATTGTGCTTATAGTAAGAATTGACGAACAAATGACAAAAGAAAATTGTAAATGATGCAACTGGAATAACTATGATAACCACATCTATATCTTATTGTGGGCAATTGTCGTTGTGATGTAAAACACATGTGAGTTGTTGGATATGACGGAAAATAGTACTGATGGCTATGGAAATACTTGTAAATTGTTGATGTTATTTCTTCAGATGTGTTGTTGTTAATCTTTGTGAATTATTGATTGTTGTCGTGTTGATTGGTGAATTGTGATTGTACGATGGGATCGAGTTGCGCGCCGCAACAAGAAGTTATAAGGTGAGGGTTTTGGTGATAAGGGTGGCCGAGGTGATAAGGGTGGAAAGTGATCTAAATCACTATTGAAATAAACATTTGAGCAAATTGTAAAATCATTGGCGTGGAATTGTGGAAGGGGGAAACATGAGAGATTGAAAACTTGTTTAGCTTGATTGTTCCTTTCCTTGTGCATTTGATTGTTGTTTCTATTACTGTTACCTACTTATATATGGTTTGAGTTTACTTGGAGTAAGTTTGTTCATACATACCAGTACAATTTAATTGTACTGACGTCCCTTTTGCCGGGAGCGCTACATTCGTGTTATGATTGTAGGTGGATCCATAGCAGATACTCCAGTCCACCGACCGTAGCTCTTCATCCCTTCCTGTCAGCTGAATTGTTTAGCCCTTTTCCTTTCGGGGCCCTGCGTGGCTCATGCCGCTTCTATTTTAGGATGTTATTTTGATATTTGTACAAGGTATGGCCGGAGCCTTGTTACCGGCAAGTATTATATCATCCTTTTTTATTTTTGGAGGCTTCGTAGATAGGAAATGTGGGTCATGAACTTATGTAATATGTATCTTGCACGTTGGGCTATGTAAAGTGTAAACCACGCTAAGTATCATGTACTTTATGTATGTTTTTTAATAAAAATGTGTTTTGATTGTAAATGGTAATTTCTCTTGGCTAATAAGTAATGAAATATACGGGGTAAAACGTGGGGTAGGAGAGGCATCCAGGTCCGCTTGACTGGGGCTACCCGGTCAAGCGCCGGTCGTGTCCTCGATAAGCAGCCTCCCCAACACGTCTCAATATCCCAAAAGGGCAAATAAACCTCGGACTCAACTTCCTTTTCTTCCCCAATCTCATAATGCCCTTCATAGGTGAAACCATAAGCAAGACCCTCTCTCCAACTATATAGGAAGAATCACAAACCTTCCGGTTCGCATAACTCTTCTATCAGGATTGGGCAGTACAGAGTCTGTCCTGAATCACCTTAAGCTTCTCCAAGGCATCCTGAACCAAGTGTGTGCCCAATAACCTAACCTCACTCGGCTTAAACCAACCCACCGAGGATCTACACCGCCTACCATATAAGGCTTAATACGGTGCCATCTGTATGTTGGACTGATACCTGTTGTTGTAGGCAAACACCGCCAATGGCAAGAACTGATCCTAAGAACGTCCAAACTCCATCACACATGCACGGAGCATATCCTCAAGAATCTAAATAGTGCGCTAAGATTGTCCATCTGTCTAGGTGTGTAATGTTGTGCTCAACTCCACCCAAGAACCCAACTCATGTTGTACTGCCCTCCAGAATCGCGGATGTGAACTGAGTACCTCTGTCTGAAATGATAGAAACTAGAATACCATGATGATGAAAAATCTCCCAAATACAAATCTCCGCCAACCGCTCCGAAGAATAGGTAGTACACACACGAATGAAGTGTGCGAACTTGGTCAGCCGATCCATAATCACCCAAAATGGCATCGAACTTCTTCAAAGTTCATGGGAGTCCAACTACGAAGTCCATGGTGATCCGCTCCCACTTCCACTCCGGAATCTCTATCTGCTGAAGCAACCCACCCGGTCTCTGGCGCTCATACTTTACCTGCTGACTGTTGAGGCACCGAGCTACAAACCCAACTATATCCTTCTTCATCCGCCTCCACCAGTATTGCTACCTCAAATCCTGGTACATTTTCACGACACCCGTATGGATGGAATACCGCAAAGTATGGGCCTCCTCTAGAATCAACTCCCGAAGCCCATCAACATTAGGTAAACGTACTCGACCCTGCATCCTCCATACCCGTCATCACCGATAGTCACATCTCTGGCATTACCATGTACAACCTTATCCTTGAGGACGAGCAAATGAGAGTCATCATATTGACGCTCCCTAATACGATCAAATAGGGAAGACCGAGAAAACATGAAAGCTAGAACTCGACTGGGCTCTGAAAGGTCCAATCTCACAAACTAACTAGCTAAGGCCTAAAAACCAATCGCCATGGGCCTCTCCGCAGCTAGTAAATAAGCCAAACTCCCTAAACTCTTCGCTCGGCTACTCAAAGCATCGTCTACCACATTGTCCTTGCTCGGGTGATACAAGATAGTGATATCATAGTCCTTCAACAACTCTAACAATCTCATCTAGCACAAATTAAGATCCTTCCGCTTGAAAAGATGCTGCAAACTCCAGTGATTAGTATAGTTCTCACAAGGAACACCATACAAATAATGACGCCAAATCTTCAAGGTGTGAACAATAGAAGCCAACTCGAGATCATGGACAAGATAATTCTTCTCGTGTACCTTCAATTGTCTGAATGCGTAGGCAATCACCCTACTATCCTGCATTAATACCGCTCCAAGGACAATCCTTGAGGCATCAAAATAAACAGTATAAAACCTCAAACCTGTAGGAAATATCAAAAATGGGGTTGTAATCAAAGCTGTCTTGAGCTTCATGAAGTTTGTATCACACTCTTCTGCTCACTAGAATGGAGCACCATTCTGGGTCAGCCTGGTAATCGGCAGTAATAACCCGCCAAGCCAAGAAAACTACGGATCTCTATAGCTGAGGAAGGTCTGGGCCAACTCTGCACTGCTTCCACTTTCTTCAAAACCACCTGTATCCCTTCACTTGATACCAAGTGACCCAATAATTCCACGGAATCCAACCAAAACTCGCATTTTGAGAACTTTGCATAAAACTTCTTTTCTCTCAAAGTCTAAAGCATTGTCCTTAGGTGCTGCCCATGATCTTCCCGACTACAGGAGTATACTAGAATATCATCAATAAAGACAATGATGAATGAGTCATGATATGGTTGGAACACACTATGCATCAGATGTATGAAGACTGCTGGGGCATTGGTCAACCCAAATTACATAACAAGGAACTCATAATGACTATACCGAGTCCTGAAAGTAGTATTCAGGATGTCTGGCTCCCCAATCTTTAACTGATGGTAACCTAAACACAAGTCAATCTTAGAAAACACTTATGCATATTGTAATTGGTCAAACAAATCTGCAATACGAGGCAAAAGATATTGGTCCTTCACTATAACTTTGTTCAACTGGTGATAATCAATGCACATATTCATAGAACCATCCTTTTTCTTCACAAACCAGACAGGAGCACCCCAAGGTGATACACTGGGCCAAATAAAACCCTTATCAAGAAATTCTTATAACTTATCATTCAACTCAAGAGGAGCCATATGATACGGAGGAATAGAAATGAGTTGAGTGCTTGTCAACAAATTAATGCCAAAATCAATATCTCTGTCGGGTGGCATACCCGGAATATCAGCTGGAAACACATCAGGGAAGTCCTGTACTACTGGGACTGAATCAACTGTAGGGGTATCAACTCTAACATCTCTCACATAGGCCGGATACACGTCACACCCCTTCTCAACCATTCTCTGAGCCTTAATAAAAGAAATAACTCTACTAGGAATGGGATCTAAAGTACCCCTCCTCTCTACTGACGGTCCACCTAGAATAGCCAGCGTCATAGTTTTGGCATGACAATCAAGAATAGCATAATGGGGCGACAACCAGTCCATGCCCAATATAATACTAAAATCTACCATGCTGAGCAATAATAAATCTACTCTGGTCTTAAAACCAGTAATAGCAACCAAACGCGACCAGTAAACGTGGTCCACATCAAGAGAATCCCCCACAGGAGTAGAAACATAAATAGGAAAACTCAAAGAATCTCAAGATATGCCCAAATGCGGGGCAAAATAAGAAGACACATAAGAATAAGTGAAGCCTCGATCGAATAGAACTGATGCATCTTTATGACAAACAGGACAATACCTGTGATGAGAGAATCGGAGGAGACGGCCTAAGTAAAGGCAGGAAGGCCATAATATCTGGCCTAGCCTCCCCCTCTAGAGTGACCTCTACCTCCCCAACCTCCAAGTCTAGCTGGCTGAGTAGGTGGGGTGGCAATCGGTGTCGTAAACATGTCCTGGGAGCTCTGTGAGGCACGCTGTGGATAAGAAGTCTATGGAGGTGCACCCATCCTAAGTCCAAGGAAATCCCTTACCATATGGCATGCGTCACCACACTCAAAACAAGCTCTGGGAGGATGCGGTGTTGTGACTGGCTCGGGCCAGGTCTGCTGGACTAACCATTGAAAGCACCCCGTACAGGAGGCGCACTAGATAGTGGAGGTGCATAATAAGGCGCCTGATGTATTTGAGAAGCTGGAATACCACTTGCTGCTGGAAGAGCTGAATGAACAGGGTAACTTATATAACCCCTACCATGAAGAACTACAACTGGAGCACGGGCACCAGAATAATGGCTCGACTCTCGAGACCTCTTGGCCTCCCTCTCCTCTTTATCCCGAGCATGCATACCATCTACTCTCCTAGCAATGCTCACCACCTACTGGTAAGAAATATCCATGTCCAACTCACGAGTCATGTTAGACCTGATGCTGGGAATGAGCCCCTCAATAAACCGACGAACTTTCTTATAAACTGTAGCAACCAAGGTTGGTGCATGCCTAGCCAAGTTAGTTAATCGGACATCATACTCCAAAACAGTCATGGTGCACTAGCATAAATGCTCAAACTCTGCGCGTTACGCGTCCCTGAGGCTCTGAGGGACAAACCCTCTCAGGAACATATCTAAATTCTGAGTCCAAGTAAGGGATGTTGTCGCAGCTTGACTGTCCAACTCAAAAGTACGCCACTACTGGTAAGCTGCACCTCGAAGCTGGAAGGTAGTGAAAGAAACCCCACTCGATGCAGATATACCTATGGTGTGGAGGATACAGTAGCACTCCTCCTGAAACCCCATGGCATCATCTGATGCTGAACCACTGAATACAAGAGGCTTATACTTCTTGAACCTATCAAGCCTCTGTTGCTCATCCTCTAAAGCCACTACCCTATCGTTGGGCTGAACTAGGGCCACAAGCGGTATCAGTATAACCTTTAGGATCTGATCAACCTGGATCGTTGCTCAAGAGTGCGGGTGTGAGCACATGATTTTTGCCCTAAGCAAATTATTCCTAAAAAATCCAAACAAAATGATTTTTAATTTTTTTTTGATATATGTGGCATTTTTGTTAATTAGTAGCGTAATAATTCATATTAAAAAATAAAAAAAATATGCATATGCATTAGGATTTTTAATTTTACAATTTTAGTATTAATTCATATTTTGAAAACAAATTAAAGAAAAATCAAAAATAGCATTTTTAGTGTTTTAATTGAAAATTACTATGAAATAAATATTAAATAAATTTTATAATTTAGTTAGTTTAGCAATTTGATAAAATCAGAAAATATAAAATTGGAAATGACAAATAAAAAAATATATGAAATAAATACAAAAGTGAAAATACAATGTATAAATGTGTGAAGGAAATAAAAACACTTTGGCCAATTACACCCAAAACCCAAAATAAAATAAAAAAAAACCAAGCCCAAACAGAGTCCAAACCGGTCAAGCTTCAGTCACAAGCCAAACGACCCCGTTTTGGGGGTTTTTAAATCTGGACCGTTGAAAATTAATGATCCAACGGTTAAAGCTTGATCTTCTGAAGGAAATAAAACGACGACGTATTGAGTCGTCAATCTTGGCCGTTCATTTGATTGATCTAACGGACGAGGACGTTTGCTCGTTTAATTGGACGACGTCGTTTAGAGGCTCCACGCAATCTGGGCTGTCGATCCATATAATCCGATTGTCACGATGTATTAAAATCATTTTTAATATACCACATATACATACACACATTTCATTCATCTCCTTTCTTCCCCATCGTCAAACCCTAGCCGCCCTTACTTTCTCCCCAGTCCCCGCCAGAACCCTACCGGCGGGAAACACCATCTAAGCCAATCCCTCCGCCATTAACACCGTCTGACCGTCTCAACCTCCCCTCCACACCCCTCTACTTCTTTTTCCTAAAATAAATCCCAACCCCTTCGAATATCCAGATTTAACTCGCCGGAACCCTACCACCGGCGAGTGACAGTTCATCCAAATAGCCCTAAATTTACACCATAGCTTCTCTATAATGTCCGCTACCCATTC
>MU743848.1:9724-40495 GCA_026770625.1 Nicotiana glauca | reverse complement strand
AAAATGCATTAATACTAAAAATGTAAAAATTAAAAATCCTAATGCATATGCATATTTTTGTATTTTTAATACGAGTTATTATGTGACCAATTAACACAAAGAATGCAACAAAATTCTTAAAATTGTCAAAATCATTTTGTTTGACATTTTTGAAATAATTTGCTTAGGGTAAAAATTACGTGCTCACAGTTAATAATTCACACATCCAAAAGATGAAAGTAGCAGAGATGAGGATGTTGAGGTGGATGTGCGGGCATACAAGGATGGATAAGATTAGAAATGGAGATATTCGAGAGAAAGTGGGCGTGGCCCCCATGGAGGACAAGATGCGGGAAGCAAGACTCAGATGGTTCGGGCACATTCAGAGGAGGAGTAATGATGCACCGGTGAGAAGGTGCGAGCGATTGGCTGTGGTGGGCATGAGGAGAGGTAGAGGAAGACCTAAGAAGTATTGGGGAGATGTGATCAGGTAAGACATGGCGCGTCTTAGGATTAGTGAGGACATGGACCTTGACAGAGAATTGTGGAGGTCGAGCATTAAAGTTGTAGGTTAGGGGGAAGTTGGGGATATTTCTATACCGCACTAGAGTGAGACTAGCCAGTTAGGAGTTAATCTTAGGATGCTACTGATCAGCTACTGATACAGGGATGTATCTATTGGATATCAGTATACCTTCCATCCTTTTCGTATTTACTATATTACTGTTATTTCGTTATTATATTGTTATGTTATGTATTTTTATGTTATTTTAGTAGAGTATATGGATAGTACTAATGTATTGTATTTTGTTGCTGTCTTGAGCCGAGGGTCTCCTGGAAACAGCCTCTCTGCCCCTCGGGGTAGGGGTAAGGTCTGCGTACATATTACCCTCCCCAGACCCCACTTGTGGGATCATACTGGGTTGTTGTTTTCACAAGGTAGTGGTAAGGTCTGCGTACACACTACCCTCCCCATATCTCATGATGTGGTATAAGACTGGGTATGTTATTGTTGTTGTAGTATTTTCTCTGAATACTTTCCTTTCTTAATACATTTTTTTGGGAGTGTGCACATAATATGTTTTTCTGTTAGCAACTTTCAGAGTGATTTTATTTTGTGCCTTACACTAGTTGTGTGAGGTCTCTTTTTATCTCACATATTCGTTGACCCATATCTTACACATCTGGGCTCACAAAAATTCTGGACCACACAATTGCGAAATAAAAAAGAGGCCTCACACAACTAGTGTCAGTTGTGTGAGGCAAAAAATAAAAAATTTTGCAACTTCCATATGGTAAGCAAGATGTGCCTGATATTAAGAAAGTTATTAATATAAATAAAATTCTATACGTCCGAGATGCAAAATAATAAATGAAGGATCGGATATCTAATTCTTCTTTTTTATCTCTTGTCACAACCCTAGTTCACCGACTGTGAACATGTCATGATGGCACCTAGTCCCCACGACTAGGCAAGCCTAATATTGCGGAAGTATAATAATTGCGGAAAAATAAAGGAAACCAAATTAAATAACTAAAAGAAACTGTACTGAATGCCGCTCGGCATGTACAACTCAATAACACAAGTTCAAAACAATTCCCAAAACCCGGAAACTCACGGATAACACAGGCTACAGAAGTGCATAGTAAGGGCTCCAAACTCCAGAATATCCAACAACCGAAAGAAAGAAAACTAAGTACTAAAGATAGAGTAAGAGGGAGACTCGTCGGTCTGCGGACGCAGCAGATCTACCTCGAAGTCTCCGTAGTCCTCCTGCCTCACTGATAGTGCGCCTGAGTAGAGGTACCTGGGAGATCTGCACATGAAAAACATGCGCAGGAAGGGCATGAGTACACCACAACGATACTTAGTAAGTGCCAAGCCTAACCTCGGTTGGGTAGTGATGAGGAAGGTCAAGGCCCTACTGAGATAAAACACAATAATTGATAAGATAACAGAAGCAGTTTAAATAAAGTCTACAGCGAGAATCTAACCCAGATAAATAAGGAAGAACAGTACTAGAAAGCAAATATAACAATATAAGGAATACTGCTCTCAACAAGGAATAATAGTCGGGGATCTCTTGGTATCTCGAGGATCTCTTGGTATCCTCATCATATGCACTCGGGATCTCTTGGTATCCTCATCATATACACCAAGGATCTCTTGGTATCTCGAGGATTTCTTGGTATCCTCATCATATACACTAGGGATCTCTTGGTATCCCAAGGATCTCTTGGTATCCTCAATAAGTAAGCCGGGGATCTCTTGGTATCCCAATATATAGAAATACATATGCCGGGGATCTTTTGGTATCCCGCACTCTCAATCCAGAATATATCAAGTACAGGGGGGATCTCCGGGGAAGTCGTCCCGTAGTCCAAAATTAAACACACAACAACTACAACTCAAAGTCTCAGAATAAATGCTAAAATCAGTTCAAGTAATAGAAATTTTAACCTACATGCTTCACAGAATACAAATAGTACAGATAAACAATTAAGTAAGCAAGTCAGCTAAACATGCTTCTCTAAGCTAGCGCAGGTTTAAACTTACAATCTGAAATGAACAAGTAAACAGGAAATCACAATTTGAATACTTCAAGTAGAAACGGGTGTACAACAATTAGCTCAAGTACGTGCTCGTCACCTCACGTACGAGACATTCAAATATTCAAAGATCATGTCCTAAGGGGAAAGGTCCCCACACAAGGTTAGACAAGCCACTTATCTCGAACCGGCTCAATATCACTAGAAACTGCGCCTTTGCCATGAGTATCCGACTCCAAATGGCCCAAATCTATTCAATTCAATTACACATCCTAAATAATATTGCAAACAACTGATTCCACTATTAAATTTAAAGCTAAGGCGCGAAAATAGGTAAAATGACCAAAATGCCCCTCCATCCAACGTCTCAAAATTGAATAATTTTCATGTTTTCAGAACCCTCGTACTCTTACGAGTCTAACCATATAAAAATCTCCCAAATCAGAGATCAAATGCCCCCTCAAAACTCAATAGTTTGATCTATGAACTTTCACCCAATTTTCATTCAAAAATCCGAAATTTAGAGATGAAATCGTGATTAGGTTAGTAGGTATTAAGAATAAAAGAGTAAGAATCGTTACCCAATCGTTGCTCTTGAAAACCCCTCGAAATTCCTCCCAAATTTGAGCTCTCTAGCTTGAGTTTTGTTAAAAATGGCTAAAACCCTCGTTTGAAATGTTTATAACTGTTCAGATAATTAAGGCATCGCGAACGCGGTAGGAGGCACGCGTTCGCGAAGAAGGAAATATAAGGGCCCCAAAAATGCCCTTCGCGATCGCGAATGAACGGATGCCAACGCGAAGGCCTGGTTCAGTGAACTATGCGAATGCGATATACCCTCCGCGAACGCGCTAAAGGAATGGGTGAAGCTTCGCAATCGCATTCTGCAATTTTTCAAACACAAAAATGCCCCGTTGGGCATCCAAAACACACCCGAGGCCCCCAGGACCTCAACCAAACCTACGGATATATTCCATAACATCATTAAAACTTGTTCCAATCCTTAAACCACCTAAAACAACGCCGGAAACATGAATTGATCAAAGATTCAATCCCTAACTTCAAATTCCAACAAAAACACACCTTCGATAAAAAACCTAACCAAACCTCACCCGAATGAACTAAAAGTTTGCACACACATCCCAATCGACATGACGGAGTTACTTCAACTTCCAGATCTCAAATCCAACCCTGGGATCAAAAACTCACTATCGGACCGAAAACTTCAAAAATTCAAACTTTAGCATTTCAAGCCTAAATGAGCTACGAACCTCCAAAATACATTCCGAACACGCTCCCAACCCCGAAATTACCTAACAGAGCTGACGGAACCATCAGATTTCCATTCCGATATGGTCTTCACACTGTTCCGAATACGGACCATTTTTTAACTCTTAAGCTCTCATTTAGGGACTAAGTGTCCCAAAACACTCCGAATCCTAACACCGAACATCCAGACAAACCAAAATAGAAGAAATGAACTTAGGGGAATCAGTTAATGGGGAATTGGGGCGTAAATTCCAAAAATGACTGGCCGGATCATTACATCTCTCCTTAGTTATCCAAAATTTGCATAAATGATTTGATAAAACGAAGTCTATTTATACTACCGGTATGTCTAAAAGAACTTCAATGTTCATTGACCAATTATTCCAAAGATAATTAAATGTTTTACTGGAGTTGTCATTACTAATAGTAGGGGTGGCAAATGGGTGGGTTGGACCAAATTTAGGCGAGTCAAGATGAGTTAGGTTAATAAATGGGTCATTGCCTAACCCAGTCCAAAGTATACTTAGGCTAAGATGGGCTGGGTCAAAATGGACTAAACAATGGGTCATAACCCAACCAGCCTAACTTGACCATATTTTAGAACCATGCTCATCTTGCATAAAAATGCATTTTACCTTAAAATGTGTAAGTTGAAAAATATTTTACGGGCGGGGGTGGTGTAGAAAAACGAAAAAAAGAAAAAAAAATTAAAAATACAAAAAAAAATTATTTTTTGTAGGGGTAGGGTGTGTGAGTGGTACAGAAAACAAAAAAAATAAGACATTTAAAAAATATTAAAAAAAAATTATTTTAGGGGGTTTAGGGGTGGAGGTATGGTGGGGGTGATGCAGAAAAACAAAAGTACAGAAAAATGAAAATACAAAAAAAAATAAAAAATTGGGCAACTAAGTAAATTTCTAGATTAGTTGGGTTGAGATCCCTTTGTTTTTGGTGAGTTTCATAGGTTGTATTTGGGTTGCTTGATGGGTTAGAATGGTCAATAAAAAATAGAAATTTTTACATTCCTATGCCATATAGGAAACTATAATACCCTCAATGTTTAAGATTTGATATGATTACATTTAGTATCCTAATTACCAATTATATGCCATTAGTGATTTTTAAGGGTATTAATTACACTCCCAATTTAATGTACTGTATATTCTTTCTAATACCACTCCCCCATTTTCTCTATCCAATTTGTCACGACCCCAACCCCGCTCCGGTCGTTCTGGCACTTCTCGTGAAGACAAGGCCAGCCATACCATTTCAAAATACCACTTTTAAGCAGTTCGAATATGATTTAATGATATTAATTAATGTAATTACAACCTAACACAGCCCGATCAGGGAGTCACAAGTCACGAGCATCTATAAGAATGAAATTCGCACTTTACAGTCTAGAAATACACTGAACAAGTAATGAATAAAATAGAAAGACAGTGGTGCTGCGAACGCTGGCAGTCACCTCGCTAAAACCTCTACAACTCTGCCTCCACGCAGCCAATACCCACTACCGGGTGAATAAATACCTGCAACTGCACGCGAGATGCGGGGAGTAAAGTGAGTACTCCAACTCAGTGAGTAATAAAGGTAAATAATAACTGAGCAGTAAAATATACTGCTGCGGCAACCCGATCCATATATAATCCTCACATCCAGGCCCTCGGCCTCACATCACTCAGTATATCCTCACATCTGGCCCTTGGCCACACTCAGTCAGAATATCATCAAAAGCCCCTCGAGCATTAGTAAAACAGTAGTCCTCAGCCCAAATTATCATTTAAAATATCATTTAAGACTCAAATCTTAGTAAAAGTGGTTGAGTTGTAAAATAGTGGAGAAATAATATGACTGAGTTCAAGTAATAAGTCAAAACAGTGAGGAAACAATGAAAATAATCCTCGAAGGGTTCAAACAATTGGCATGAGGCCCAAATATGGCAATCAGCCCAAATCATGATAATAACAAATATGTTCCAGTCAAATGCGCGGTAAAAATCATCAATCGGGACAGACCAAGTCACAATCCCCAGCAATGCTCTACCCCATGCTCGCTATCCGGCGTGTAAGTCACCTCAACATAGCACTATGGTATGCAAATACGGGGTTTCAAACCCTGAGGATATCATTTACAATCATTACTCACCTCGAACCGGTGAAATCTCTAGCTAGCGATGCCCTTTCCCATCAAATCGGCCTCCACACGCGCCGAATCTATCCAAAATCAGAGCGAATACATCACAATAGGCTAAGGGAACATAACCCAATCGAAAAGAATCGAAAAACATCGAAAATCATGAAATTGCAAAACCCGAGCCTCGGGCCCACTTCTAAAAAAAATCAGAAAATTAACATTACCGGATTCCTTATCTCGCCACGAGTTCATACATACCACGAACTCTCAAATCCGAGCTCAAATGACACATCAAATCCCAATTTGAAATATCAAAAACTCAAGCCCTGGTTCATCAATTTTAGGCTTAATTTCCATAAATTTCTAGGTTAATTTCACATAATAATCGTGTTTCAAGGTCATATATCTCACCTCCAATCAATCCCAGTCGAAATCACCTTCAATTCCCGTCTAATAGCTCTTAAGGTTGTTCAAAAAATGGTGGAAAATATCCCAAGCTCGCGGATGAAATGTTATTTAAAAACCCTTCTGCTCAGACCTTTTTCCGCTTCTGCGACCCAAATACCGCATATGCGGTTACCACCTATGCGGTAGTTCCTCCGCTTCTGCGGATTCTTCAAAATTCCTCAGGACCGCTTCTGCAGACATTTTCCGCTCCTGCAGACACCGCATCTGCGGCAATACGCCCGCTTCTGTGAAATTCCTCCAATTGGTCCAGTCCGCACCTGCGACGAACCGCATCTGCGGTTCCTTTTTCCGCAGATGCAGAAATACCAGATACCAGCTAACCTTTAACATGCAAAAATTTTAAAACTCTCCGTCTAACCACCCGATCTTACCCCGAGGCCCCGGGACCTCGACCAAAAACACAAACATGATACAATACCTTATTCAAACTTGCTCCAATCACCAAAACACCATGATTAACACTAAAACCATCAAATTACATCAAATCCAAGCCTAAGTTCTTCAAATTCTTTCGAAACTCGCATTCGATCAAAAACCCAACCAAATCACCTCTGAATCACTTGATGGTGTGGCCGAGGTGACAACACTAGATGGTGTCATTACTAGTATGGTTTCGAATAGCTATAAAGTAACAATTTTCTTGATTTGATTCGGTTCGGAGTATCGTGGCAAGTCCTTTTATTGTGCTCCACTTATTAGCGAGCTTCGTAATTTTGAAATCCACTTATGTGAATGCTCCTGTTGAGAGATTCGAAAGAGATGCCTAAGTCTATCATTATATGTTGTGACATTGTTAAATGAAAAACATTTGAAAGAATAAGAAATGAAATATTTAGGTTGGCACGTCGTGCATAATGCTGGTAACTCAGCCCTAAGGACGAGATCCTCGCATATTTACGTAATGAGAAGTATTTAAACCATGATTATTGAGTTTTAGACTACAAAATGTGGTTATGGTCATACCTATGAAATGTTTTATGTCAAGATATCATTGCGATAATGCCTTGCTTGTAATGCAGAGGTTGGTGTTATTGATATATACTTTATGGTGTTTTGTCGGGTTGTGGAAATATTGTTAGGAGTTGTTTTGGTGTTACTCTGACAGGTGGATAGGCCCAGTTGCAAGGGAGACTCTGTTGAAATTTCTGAAGAACTTGGGAGTTAAAAAAAAAATTTGGGACATTGAGATTGGAACGGCAAATTTGTGTATCAGATGTGGATGGGCTTCGAGAATTGATTCTAGAAGAGGCCCGCAGTTCCCGGTATTCTATTCGTCCAGGTGCCGCAAAGATGTATCAAGATTTGCAGCAGCATTATTGGTGGCATAGAGTAAAGAAGGATATTTTAGCATACATGGAGTGGTGTTTGAACTGTGAACAGGTTAAAAATGAGTATCAGACGCCTGGTGGTTTATTTTGGAGGATTGAGTTTCCCGAGTAGAAGTGAGAAAAGATTGATATAGACTTCAT
Organism: Nicotiana glauca; assembly: GCA_026770625.1. Lineage (NCBI taxonomy): Eukaryota > Viridiplantae > Streptophyta > Magnoliopsida > Solanales > Solanaceae > Nicotiana > Nicotiana glauca. Next base: position 32,624 of record MU743848.1, on the reverse strand, counting down.
TAATAGACTCCCGTTGACTCGGAAAAAGTTTGATGTCGTTTGGGTAATTGATGATAGACTGATCAAGTCAGCGCATTCCATTCCTGAGGCAGTCTCCTATTCATCCGAGAGGTTAGCTGAGGTTTATATTCAGGAGATTGTTTGCCTTCACGAGGTGTTGGTATCTATCATTTTGGATCGAGGTACGCAATTTACCTCACGCTTATGGAAAGTAATTCGGAGAGAGTTAGGCACCCAGGTGCAGTTGAGCACAACATTTCATCCTCAGACGGACGGGCAGTCAGAACGGACTATTCAGATTTTGGAGGATATGCTCCGAGCTTGTGTTATCGACTTTGGAGGTTTGAAGGGATCATTTCCTCCCTTTAGCAGAGTTTTCCTATAATAACCGCTATTAGTCGAGTATCCAGATGGCTCCTTATGAAGCTTTGAATGGTAGACGGTGTCGGTCTCCGGTTAGACGGTTTGAACCGGGAGAGGCTCGGTTGTTGGGTACAGATTTGGTTCATGAGGCCTTGGACAAGGTCAAGATCATTCAAGATAGGCTTCGTACAGCTCAGTACATGCAAAAGAGATATACAGACCGTAATGTTCGAGATATAGCTTTCATGGTTGGTGAGCGGGTATTGCTCCGAATGTCGCCTATAAAGGGCGTGATGAGATTTGGGAATAAGGGAAAACTTAGCCCTAGATTTGTTGGCCCATTTTAGATTCTTGAGCGAGTTGAAGAGGTGGCTTATAAACTTGCATTGCCGCCTAGCTTATCAGCCGTACACCTAGTTTTTCATGTATCCATGCTCTGGAAATATCACGGCGATCCAGCCCATGTGTTAGATTTCAGCACTGTCCAGTTGGACAAGTATCTGTCTTATGAGGAACATCGGGTAGCTATTCTAGACTGGCAGGTTCGACAGTTGAGGTCGAAGAGTTTCCCTTCAGTGCGCGTTCAGTGGAGAGGTCAGCCTCCCGAGGCATCGACCTGGGAGTCCGAGTCTAATATGCAGAGCCGTTATCCTCATCTTTTTCCCGACTCAGGTACCTCTTTCTTTTGTCCGTTTGAGGATGAACGGTTGTTTTAGAGGTGAAAAATGTGATGACCCAAAGGGTCATAACTTTTTTCTTATTCATCTCCGAGCTTCTGACGCCTTGAAAACCTCATTTATAGTTGCCTCGATTTGCGTGCACAATCCGTACGCATAGCTAGGAGCTCAAATATGAAATTCTGTGAAAATTTGCTAAGTTTTGATATTAAAATGAATAAATTAGACTCCAGTCAACATTTTTGGCAAACGGACCCGAACCCATGATTTGACGGTCTCGGAAGGTCCGTATGAAAATAAGGGACTTGGGCAATGCCCAAAATCGAAATCCAAGGTCTCGAGCCCGAGAAATAAATTTTTAAAAGAAATTGTTTTATGAAATTATTAAGGAAATTGGAAATGAAATTTGATTATAAGACTGTGGTATCGGGCTCGTATTTTGGTTCCGACACCCAGTACGAGTCTTATATATGATTTAAGCACTTCCTGTGAAATTTTGTTGAAATCGGACGTCATTTGACGTGTTTCGGACCTAAATATCAAAAACTGAACGTTTATGAAGTTTGATGAAAAATGATGATTTTGAGGTTTGATTCCTCGTTTATGATGTTATTTTGGCGATTTGATCGCACGGTTAAGTTCGTAGGATGTTGTTGAGTTAGTGTGCATGTTTGGTTAGGAGCCCCGAGGGCTCGGGAGTGTTTCGGAGTAGTTTTGGACTTAGAAATGTAGCAGATTTTATTCAGCTGTTGCAGACCCCATTTGTTCTTCGCGTTCGCATTCTGCCTTACGCGTTCGCGATGCTCCAGCTTTCCCTTCATCGCATTTTCGGAGTAGTTTTGGACTTAGAAATGTATCAGATTTTATTCAGCTGTTGCAGACCCCATTTATTCTTCGCGTTTGCATTCTGCCTTACGCGTTCGCGATGCTCCAGCTTTCCCTTCATCGCATTTGCGGACTATTCCTCGCGTTCACGTAGTATCAGCTTCTTCATCGCGTTCGCGTGTCCCCTCATGCGTTCGCATAGGCCGCACCTAGGACCCCCGCCTTTTTCCTTCTACGCGTTCGCGACTCACCTTCCGCATTCGCGATGCTTCTCCAGCTTACCCTTCGCGAACGCGGTCCCTTCCCGCGAACGCGAAGGGCATTTTTGCCCAGCGATTTACAATGCTCAAACAGAACCAGTGACGGGATTATTCCTAAATTTCACACGAGCTCTTCTTCCCAATAGCACTTAGGCAAATTTTAGAGCACTTCTTCATCAAACTTTCTTGGGTAAGTAACATCTAACTTGTTTCCTTCATTTTCCTTCATCATTTATCAAATTCCTAGACCTAAATCATGTAGTCTAGGGTTGAAATTAGGGAAAAAGGGTAGAGTTAGGGCTTTTTATATTTTCTTGATTTAGACCTCGTTTTAGGGTCGAATTTGGAAACAAATTATATATTCGGGCTCGTGGGTGAATGCGTGAACTTATTTTGGTTCGAACCTCTTGTTTTGACCAAGCGTGCCCAAGGTCGATTTTCCTAATTTTGGGCAGAATGTTGGAAAAATATATTTAGGCATTTGGATTGGATTGTTGAGTATTATTGATGATATTAAACCAATTGTGTATAGATACGATTGAATTGGAGCCAAATTTGCGGTTGTTGTGGATTTATTTAGGAGAGGAAGTTAAGATAAGTATTTGATCTAACTTTGGCTTGAGGGAATAGGATTAGAGTATTATTTGCAAATTTCTAAATGTTGAGTACGGTATATAGGCATGGTGACGAGTATCTATACACCGATGTCTAGCATGACTGTGAGTGCTTATTTGTGCTGATTTGGGATTCTGTAGTGACTCTTCCTTGTTTAATTGATGATTTCTATACAATGTGAATAGTATGAAGAGGAAATATGATTTGTAAACTGCTTGGAGCGTTGGCTCGAATTATGACATGATTAGGAAGTAGAAATGAAGGAAAGCGGAAGAGATGTAATTATTCCCTTGCCGGGACGTGTAAGTTAGTGTTATTGCTCCCTTGCCGGGAACTAACTGTTTATTTGTATTCTCCCCTGCCGAGATAGTTGTATTGATGCTTGTTCCCTTGCCGGAAAACCATTATATATTATGAAATGGAATCGTTTGGCACGCCTACCACTTATATATTATGAAATGGGATCTTGTGGTACGCCGACCACTTATATATTATGAAATGGGATCATGTGGCACGCCGACCACTTATATATTATGAAATGGGATCGTGTGTCACGCCGACCACTTATATATTATGAAATGGGATCGTGCGGCACGCCGACCACTTATATATTATGAAATGGGATCGTGTAGCACGCCGGCCACTTATATATTATAAAATGGGATCATGTGTCACACCGACCACTTATATATTATAAAATGGGATCGTGTGGTATGCCGAGCACTTAAATATTATGAAATGGGATCGTGTGGCATGCCGACCACTTATATATCATGAACTGGTATCGTGTGGCATGCCGACCACGTATTCTATGTTAGAAGAGATCAGTTGTTGTTTTCCTTATTTATTCCTACCGTCCTATTTTATCTGTTGTCCCCAATAGCATGTTCCCCCCCTCCCCCCAGTCTTAATTATTAGTTTCCGCTTTTATTTTGTAGTACTTGTATATATGTATATCTGCATAGGTTGATTGGTAGTCCTGTCTAGCCTCGTCACTACTTCGCCGGGGTTAGGCCAGACACTTACCAGTATATGGGGACGGTTGTGCTGATGCTACACTTTGTGCATCTTTTTGCACAGATCACAGTACCATAGCAGGAGCTTTTGGACAGCAGTAGGAGCATTGGGAGCTGACTTCAGTCAAGAGATTTCCGAGGTAGCCTTGCTGACATCTGCATGGCCCGGAGTCTCTCTTATCTTTGTTTTTTGTTTGATTTCCTTTATATCGAATCAGACAGTACTGTATTTTATTCAGACTTTGTATTTAGCATTCTGTAGAAGTTCGTGAGTTAGTGACACCAGATCTGGGTAGAGGAGTATTTGAGCTTCCACACTTGGTTTCACTTATTTATGTTTGAGTCTTCCGCTTTTGTATTAATTGCCTCATCTTTCTTTATATTGTTGATATTTGGTAAGAGAAGTATCAAATTAATTGGCGTTCCTAGCTCCTACTAGTAGGCGCCATCACGACTCCTGATAATGGGGAAAATCCGGGTCGTGACAAGTTGGAATCAGAGCACTAGGCTACATAGGTCTCACAACTCACGGACAAGCTTAGTAGAGTCTGAGGGATCGGTACGGAGACGTCTGTATTTATCCCCAGAGGCTACAGAGTTAGGAAAAAGTTTCACATTTGTTCTTTCTTGTTGTGCGGTTTTGTTTCTCAAAGTTGATTGAATTCCTACTCTTGTCTTTCCATGAATGGCGAAGTCACGTACCGCTTCTTCAACTAAATAATGGCACAGATCGAAGATAGATCAACAACATCTACAGAATTTTTGCGAAGGTCGGGTAGGTTTCACCAAACTCTTCGCTACCACTTTCAGCGGTGCATCTTTTGAGGACCCATAGGATTTTCTTGACCGCTGCTATGAGGTATTGCAGAATATGAGAATAGTCGAAAGTGAGGGGGTTTGATTTTCCACTGCTTCGAATGTCAAGTAGAGGTAATGGAAAGATAATGTAATTACCAGACCAGTTGGGGTTCCGAGGGAAGAAGCAGACATATCAAAAGATCACATGATGAATCATATAGGGGTTTCAACGGACCTTGACGTCTGGCTGATTTATTTGAGTTGTGAAGGACAAATATTGTGGATTATCGGATGTTGTGACCTTTGACATAGCGCCAAATAGGGATTTCCACAATCAGTGAATGGATCATGTGGTCTTATGTTATGTCAGTTTTGGCTTGGAATGTATATATATGGTACGGAAAGGTTCCCCAATAATTTATACATATTCAGGGCATGGTACTTTGCAGGGTGTAATGTTGGAACTTGTGGTATGTCAGCCTCCTTAATAATCCAACACTTCAGTATCAAGGGAGTTAGGGAAACAACTTTAAACTTGCAAAAGGTCAACTCGGTGTGGCACTCACGGTTGCGGATTTGGGGTGCTTTGGAGGAAGTACAGTGGTAGATGACCTTCTCGACTATGTTGTTTGTGCCAAGAATTATTTGTATGAAGTCTTACCTCGTGATCTGTGTGAGTAAATAGGGTAAGAGACGCCGCCCCCAAAGAATAATGAAGAGTGTATGAGTAAATAGGGTAGCTCAGCAGTGTTAAGCCATCATAGCAAAGGAGAAAATTGGCCTTCGGTGTTTGTGGCAAGCCTACGAAGAGGGCAGACTGGCCAATGCAACGTCACCTACTTAGCTCTATTTTAAGAAATGTTTTGAAGGAGTTTACCTCCTGAATTATCTGTAATATGTGGTATATGTGATCTGAACGGTTGTGCCAGGTCAGCATGACAGTGTCTGAATATGTCACCAGGTTTAATAAGTTAGATGAGACCTTAAAGGAATTGTTATGAATGCGGTAGTACTAGGCACATCATGGAAACAAAATTATCCTAGACTTGGGGAAATATAGTTTATGAATGCACTCAGGTTACATGCCCCATTGCAGTCAATACTCTGCTTACATGGCCTACCTGATATAGAGGTCAGGATGTTAGATGTGGAGGTGAGACTCCTAGAGGTGGAGACCCAGCCGTTGTTATATTTTCTATGGTGTGGCCGGGGTCGCAACACTAGATGGTGTCGTTACTAGTACGGTTTTGAATAGCTATAAAGTAACAATATTCTTGATTCTGTTCGGAGTATCGTGGCAAGTCCTTCTATTGTGCTCCACTTATGAGCGAGCTCCGTAATTCTGAGATCTACTTATGTGAATGCTCCTATTGAGAGATTCGACGGAGATGCCTAAGTCTATCATTACATGTTGTGATATTGTTAAATGAAAAACATTTGAAAGAAGAAGAAATGAAATATTTCGATTGGCACGTCGTGCATAATGCTGGTGACTAAGCCCTAAGGACGAGATCCTCGTATATTTATGCAATAAGAAGTATTTAAACCGTGATTATAGAGTTTTAGACTACGAAATGTGGTTATGGTCATACCTATGAAGAGTTTTATGTCAAGATATCATTACGATAATGCCTTGCTGGTAATGCAGAGGTTGGTGTTATTGATATATACTTTATGGCGTTTTGTCGGGTTGTGGAAGTATTGTTAGGAGTTGTTTTGGTGTTACTCTGACAGGTGGATAGGCCCAGTTGCAGGGGAGACTCTGCCGATATTTCTGAAGAACTTGGGAGTTAAAAAAAAATGGGACATTGAGATTGCAAGGGCAAATTTGTGTATCAGATGTGGATGGGCTTCGAGAATTGAGTCTAGAAGAGTCCCACAGTTCCCGGTATTCAATTCAACCAGGTTCCGCCAAGATGTATCAAGATTTGCGGCAACATTATTGGTGACATAGAGTAAAGAAGGATATTGTAGCATACATGGCGCGGTGTTTGAACTGTCAACAGGTTAAAAATGAGCATCAGAGGCATGGTGGATTATTTTGGAGGATTGAGTTTCCCGAGTAGAAGTTAGAGAAGATTGTTACAGACTTCGTTAATGGACTCCTGTTGACTTGGAAGAAGTTTGATGCAGTTTGATCAAGTCAGCGCATTCCATTCCTGAGGCAGTCTCCTATTCATTCGAAAGATTAGCTGAGGTTTATATTCGGGAGATTGTTCGCCTTCACGAGATGTTGGTATCTATCATTTTGGATCAAAGTACGTAGTTTACCTCACGCTTCTGGAAAGTAGTTCGGCGAGAGTTAAGCACCCAGGTGCAGTTGAGCACAGCATTTTATCCTCAAATGGACGGGCAGTCAGAACGGACTATTTAGATTTTGGAGGATATGCTCCGAGCTTGTGTTATAGACTTTGGAGGTTCATGGGATCTGTTCCTGCCTTTCTCAGAGTTTGCCTATAATAACCGCTATCAGTCAAGTATCCATAAGGCTCCTTATGAAGCTTTGAATGGTAGACGGTGTCGGTCTCCGGTTGGATAGTTTGAACAGGGAGAGGCTCGGTTGTTGGGTACAGATTTGGTTCATGAGGCCTTTGACAAGGTCAAGATCGTTCAGGATAGGCTTCGTACAGCTCAGTACAGGCAAAAGAGATATGCAGACCGTAAGGTTCGAGATATAGCTTTCATGATTGGTGAGCGGGTATTGCTCCGAGTGTTGCCTATGTAGGGCGTGATGAGATTTGGGAAGAAGGGCAAACTTAGCCCTGGATTTATTGGTCCATTTGAGATTCTTGAGCGATTTGGAGAGGTGGCTTATAAACTTGCATTGCCACCTAGCTTATCAGCCGTACACCTAGTTTTTCATGTATCCATGCTCCGGAAATATCACGGCGATCTAGCCCATGTGTTAGATTTCAGCACTGTCCAGTTGGACAAGTATCTGTCTTATGAGGAAGAGCCGGTAGCTATTCTAGAGCGGAAGGTTCGACAGTTGAGGTCGAAGAGTTTCCCTTCAGTGCGCATTCAGTGGAGAGGTCAGCCTCCTGAGGCATCGACCTGGGAGTCCGAGTCTGATATGCGGAGCCGTTATCCTCATCTTTTTCCCGACTCAGGTACTTCTTTCTTTTGTCCGTTCGAGGACGAACGGTTGTTTTAGAGGTGGAAAATGTGATGACCCAATGGGTCATCACTGTTTTTTTTATCCATTTTCGAGCTTCTGAGGCCTTAAAACCTCATTTATAGTTTCTTCAATTTACGTGCGTAGTCTGTACGCGTGGTTGGGAGCTCAAGTATGAAATTCTGTGAAAATTTGTTAAGTTTTGATATTAAAATGTATAAATTTGACTCCGGTCAATATTTTTGGCAAACGGACCTGGACCCATGATTTGACGGTCTCGGAAGGTCCGTAGGAAAATATGGGACTTGGGCGTATGCCCGAAATCGAAATCTGAGGTCCCGAGCCCGAAAAATAATTTTTTAACAGAAATTGTTTTCTGAAATTATTAATGAAATCGGAAATGAAATTTGATTAGAAAAATATGGTATCGGGCTCGTATTTTGGTTCCGACGGCCAGTACGAGTCTTATATATGATTTATGCACTTCCTGTGAAATTTGGTTGAAATCGGACGTCATTTGACGTGCTTCAGACCTAAATATCTAAAAATGAAAGTTTATGAAGTTTGATGAAAAATAATGATTTTGAGGTTTGATTCCTAGTTTATGATGTTATTTTGGTGATTTGATCGCACGGTTAAGTTCGTAGGATGTTTGAGTTAGTGTGCATGTTTGGTTAGGAGCCCCGAGGGCTCGGGAGTGTTTCGGAGTAGTTGCGGACTTAGAAATGTAGCAGATTTTATTCAGCTATTGCAGACCCCATTTGTTCTTCGTGTTCGCATTCCGCCTTACGCGTTCGCGATGCTCCATCTTTCCCTTCATCGCGTTCGTGGACTATTCCTCGCGTTCGCGTAGTATCAGCTTCTTCATCGCGTTCGCGTGTCCCCTCACGTGTTCGCGTAGGCCAGACCCAGGACCCCCGCCTTTTTCCTTCTATGCGTTCGCGATGCTTCGCCAGCTTACCCTTCACGAACGCGATCCCCTTCTCACGAATGCGAAGGGCATTTTTTCCCAGTGATTTACAATGCTCAAACAGAACCAGTGACGGGATTATTCCTAAATTTCACACGAGCTCTTCTTCCCCATAGCACTTAGGCGAATTTTAGAGCACTTCTTCATCAAACTTTCTTGGGTAAGTATCATCTAACTTGTTTCCTTCATTTTCCTTCATCATTTATCAAATTCCTAGACTTAAATCATGTAGTTTAGGGTTGAAATTGGGGAAAAAGGGTAGAGTTAGAGTTTTCTATATTTTCTTGATTTAGACCTCGCTTTGGGGTCGAATTTAAAAACAAATGATATATTCGGGCTCGTGGGTGAATGCGTGAACTTATTTTGGTTCGAACCTCGTGTTTTGACCAAGCGGGCCCGGGGTCGATTTTCCTAATTTTGGGCAGAATGTTGGAAAATATATTTAGGCATTTGGATTGGATTGTGGAGTATTATTGATGATATTAAATCAATTGTGTATAGATACGATTGAATTGGAGCCGAATTTGAAAGAAAAAGCGGTCGTTGTGGATTGATTTAGCCGTGGAAGTTGAGGTAAGTGTTTGATCTAACTTTGGCTTGAGGGAATAGGATTAGAGTATTATTTGCAAATTGCTAAATATTATGTACGGTGTATAAGCATGGTGACGAGTATCTATACACCGGTGTCTAGCATGACCGTGAGTCCTTATTTATGTTGATTTGGGATTCTGTAGTGACTCTTCCTGTAACGACTCGGTCGGTCTTTTTTGGAATTTACGCCCCGATCCCCCATTAACTGTTTCCCCTAAGTTCATTTCTGCTATTTGGTTTGCCGGGACGATCGATGTTAGGATTCGGAGTGTTTTGGGACACTTAGTCCCTAAATGAGAGCTTAAGAATTGAAAAATGGTACGTAATCGGAACAGTGTGAAGACAACCTTGGAATGGAAATTTGATGGTTTTGTTAGCTCCGTTAGGTGATTTCGGGGTTGGGAGCATGTTTGGAATGTATTTTGGAGGTCCGTAGCTCACTTAGGCTTAAAATGCCGAAGTTTGTATTTTTGAAGTTTCTGGTCCGATAGTGAGTTTTTGATCCGAGGGTCGGAATGGAATTCTGGAAGTTGCAGTAGCTTCATCATGTTATTTGGGATGTGTACGTAAAAGTTCAGGTCATTCGGACGTGTTTTGGTTAGGTTTTTTATCGAAAGCATATTTGGAAGAAATTTGAAGTTCTTAGGCTTGAATCTTTGATTAATTTGGGTTCCCGGTGTTGTTTTAGGTGTTTTGAAGGTTGTTACAAGTTTGAATAAGGTAATAGGTGGTATTGGTATTTTTGGTTGAGGTCCCAGGGTCCTCGGGATGATTTTGGGTGGTTAACGGAGTAAATTTCTAAGTGTTGCAGCAGCTGGTATTTTTCTTTCTTGTATTTTCGCTTCTGCGGCTTGGGAACCGCAGAAGTGGCCTTGGACGTCGTAGAAGCGACTTTGGGTCACCTTCCAGGAAACCGCAGAAGCGGTAGGAGTTCCGTAGAAGCGGATCTGCTTCTGCGAGATGGGAACCGCAGAAGTGAAAATGGGATCTTTAAAGGGAACCGCAGAAGCGGCCAATGCTTAGCTTAATCGCAGAAGTGGAAATGACTATTCTAAAATAACAATTTCGAGGGTTTAATTTCATAAGTTTGAAAAATCGATTGAGAGCTCGGGAGAAGGTGATTTTAAGTGGGTTTTGAAGAGAAAATCATTGGGTAACATTTCTTTGATCCTTTTTCATTATATTACATCACTATATAGCTAAATACATCATTGAAATTCGAATTAAAGATCAAAATTGGGTAATTTGGGGTAAAACTTCATTGGCTAAACTATTGGATTTTGAGTGAGCATTTGACATCTGATTTGGGAAATTTTTATATGGTTAGACTCATGAGAGTACGAGGGTTCTGAAAATGTAAAAATTATTCGATTCCGAGATGTTGGCCTGAAGGGCATTTTGGTCATTTTACCTAATTTCACATCTTGTCTCTGAATTTAATAGTAGAATCAGTTGCTTGAGATGTTATTTACGATATGCAATTGGATTGAATAGATTTGGGCCATTTGGAGTTGAATACTCATGGCAAAGGCGTGGTTCCTGGTTGATTTTTGAGCCGGTTCGAGGTAAGTGGCTTGTCTAAACTTGTGTGGGGGACCTTTCCCCGTAGGATGTGATATTTGGTAATTGAATGCCTTGTACGTGAGGTGACGAGCGCGTACTTGAGCTAATTGTTGAAAACCCGAATTTTTACTTAAAATATTTGAACTGAGTTTCTTTCATATTTGCTTTATTCTACTTGCCATTATAGCCTGTGCTAGTCTAGAAAAGCATGTTTAGTTGATCCACATTGCCTATTTGCTTAATTTGCCTTAATTGCATTACGTGGAGCATGTTAGGCTAGAACTATTTGTTGCTTTGTATTACTGTACTTCATTTCTGAATATTCTCTTATTGTGGTTACGCATTTACATTGGGACTACGGATGTGGGATTCCGGTAGCTCACCCCCCTTGTTTGTTTATTTTGGGACTGCGGGTTCGATTCCCGATAGATCCCCCTGCATATTTACTTTGGGACTGCAGGTTCGATTCCCGATAGATCCCCCTGCACATTTTACTTTGAGGTTGGGGGTTAGATCCCCGATAGATCCCCCTACACATTGATAGTTGCTATGGGACGGTATCCCGGGAGTTCCTTTGGATATACACATATGATGGACTACGAGATGGTATCCCGGGAGTTCCACTGGACGGTTGAGAAAATGACTACAGGACGGTATCATGGGAGATCCTCATTGTTATCATTGGTATTGAGTTGTACTTATTCTGTGGTTGCTCCGTTCCTTGTGTATTTGATATTGCTTTGTTTATCTTGTTTTATTCCCCTACTGTACTCACTATTACTGCTTATTTTCATACTGTTAATTTATATTTTATTGCTTAACCTCAATAGGTCCCTGACCTTCCTCATCACTACCCAACCGAGGTTAGGCTTGGCACTTACTGAGTACCGCTGTGGTGTACTCATGCCCCTTCTGCGCATGTTTTTCATGTGCAGATCCAGGTTCCTCCACCCATGCATACCATCATCGAGGCGGAGAGATCAAGCAGAGACTTCGAGGTATATATTCCGCGTCCGTAGACCAGAAGTCTCTATCTTATTCCAGCTTTAGTATATGACTTTCCTTTCTTTTGGTTGTGTAGACATTCTGGAGATTTGAGCATTTACAGTATTTCTTTTAGCCTGTTCTTCTTGTGAGTTTCCGGGTTTTGGGATTGAGTTGTAGGCTTCCGCATTTCTTTTGAGTTGTATAGGCCGAGCGGACTTATATGCAGCTATCATTTTATATATGTTCAGTTTTAATTAATTATTTCCGCGAATTATATTGAATTTCTGCATTGTTAGGCTCACCTAGTTATAGGAACTAGGTGCCATCACGACTTGTTCATGGAGGGTGAACTGGGGTCGTGACACTTCCTTGTTTAATTGATGATTTCCATATAATATGAACACTATGAAGAGGAAATATGATTTGTAAACTCCTTGGAGCGTTGGATCGAATTATGACATGATTAGGAAGTAGAAATGAACGAAAGAGGAAGGGATGTAATTATTCCCTTGTCGGGACGTGTAAGTTATTGTTGTTGCTCCCTTGCCGGGAACTAACTGTTTATTTGTATTCTCCCTTGACGGGAGAGTTGTATTGATACTTGTTCCCTTACCGGGAAACCATTATATATTATGAAATGGGATCGTGTGGCACGCCGACCACTTATGTATTATGAAATGGGATCATGTGGCACGCCGACCACTTATATATTATGAAATGGGATCGTGTGGCACGCCGACAACTTATATATATTATGAAATGGGATCGTGGGCACGCCGACCACTTATATATTATAAAATGGGATCGTGCGGCATGCCGACCACTTATATATTATGAAATGGGATCGTGTGGCACACCGACCACTTATATATTATGAAATGGGATCGTGTGACATGCCGACCACTTATATATTATGAAATGGGATCGTGTGCTATGGAGACCACTTATATATTATGAAATGGGATCGTGTGGCACGCCGACCACTTATATATCATGAACTGGGATCGTGTGGCACGCCGGCCAAGTATTCTGCATTAGAAGAGATCAGTTTGTAGTTTTCCTTATTTATTCCTACCGTTCTATTTTATCTGTTGTCCCAATAGCATGTTCCCCTCCCAGTCTTAATTATTACTTTCTGTTGTTATTTTGTAGTACTTATATATATATATATATATATATATATATATATATATATATATATATATATATATATATATATATATATATATACACNAGATATATATATATATATATATCTGCACAGGTTAATTGGTAGTCCTGTCTAGCCTCGTCACTACTTCGCCGGGATTAGGCCAGGCACTTACTAGCACATAGGGTCGGTTGGGCTGATGCTACACTCTGTGCATCTTTTTACACAGATCACAGTATCAGAGCACGAGCTTTTGGGTAGTAGCAGGAGCATTGGGAGTTGATTTCAGTCAAGAGATTTCTGAGGTAGCCTTGCTGACGTCCGCATGTCCTGGAGTCTCTCTTATCTTTGTTTTCATTTGATTTCCTTTGTATCGGATTAGACAGTACTGTATTTTATTCAGACTTTGTATTTAGCATTTTGTAGAAGTTCGTGAGTTAGTGACACCAGATCTGGGTAGAGGTGTATTCGAGCTTCCGCACTTGGTTTTAGTTATTTATGTTTGAGTATTCCGCTTTTGTATTAATTGCCTTGTCTTTCATTATATTGTTGATGTTTGTTAAGAGAAGTATCAAATTAATTGGCTTGCCTAGCTCCTATTAGTAGGCGCCATCACGACTCCCGATGGGGAAAAAATTCGGGTCGTGAAAAGTTGGAATTAGAGCACTAGGTTACATAGGTCTCACAACCCACGAACAAGCTTAGTAGAGTCTGAGTGATCGGTACAGAGATGTCTGTATTTATCCCCCAGAGGCTACAGAGTTAGGAAAAAGTTTCACATTTGTTCTTTCTTGTCGTGCGGTTCTGTTTCTCAATGCTGATTGAATTCCTACTCTTATCTTTCCACGAATGGCGGTCATGTACCACTTCTTCAACTGAACAACGGCACAGGCCGATAATAGGTCAACTACGTATACAGAAGTTTTGCGAAGGTCGGGTAGGTTTCACCAAACTCTTCGCTACCACTTTCAGCGGTGCATCTTTTGACGACCCACAGGATTTTCTTGACCGCTGCTATGAGGTATTACAGAATGTGAGAATAGTCGAAAGCGAGGGGGTTGATTTTGATGTGCTTCGGATGTCAAGTAGAGGTAGTGGAAAGATAATGTACTTACCCGACCAGTTGGGGTTCCAACGGAAGAAGCAGACGTATCAAGAGATCACATGATGAATCATATAGGGGTTTCAACGGACCTTGACATCTGGCTGATTTATTTGAGTTGTGAAGGACAAATATTATGGATTATCAGATGTTATGACCTTTGACTTAGCGCCAAATGGGGAATTCCACTATCAGTTAATGGATCGTATGGTCTTGTGTTATGTCAATTTTGGCTTGGAATGTATATATATGTTACGGAAAGGTTCCCCAATAATCTATACATATTTAGGGCTTGGTACTTTGCAAGGTGTAACGTTGGAACTTGTGGTATGTTTGCCTCCTTAATAATCCAACACTTCAGTATCAAGGGAGTTAAGGAAATAACTTTAAACTTGCAAACTTGGTGTGGCACTCACAGTTGCGGATTTGGGGTGCTTTGGAGGAAGTACAGTAGTAGATGTCCTTCTCGACTATGTGGTTTGTGCCAAGATTTATCTGTATGAAATTTTACCTCGTGATCGTTGTGCGTAAATAGGGGTAAGAGACGGCTCCAAAGAACAATGAAGAGTGTATGAGTAAATGGGGTAGCTCAGCGGTGTTAAGCCATCATAGCAAAGGAGGAAATTGGCCTCCGGTGTTTGTGGCAAGCCTACAAAGAGGGCAGACTGTCCAATGCAACGTCACCTACTCAGCTCTATTTTAAGAAATGTTTTGAAGGAGTTTACCTTCCGAATTCTCTGCAATATGTGGTATATGTGATCTGAAACGGTTGTGCCAGGTCACCATGACAGTGTCCGAATATGTTATTAGGTTTAATAAGTTAGCTGAGCCCTTAAAGGAATTGTTATGAATGCGATAGTACTAGGCACATCATGGAAAAAAAAATTGCCCTAGACTTGGGGAAATATAATTTATGAAAGCATTCAGGCTACATGCCCCATTGCAGTCAATACTCAGCTTACATGGCCAACTAGAGATAGATGTCAGGATGTTAGAGGTGGAGGTGAGACTCCTAGAGGTGGAGACTCGGCCGTTGTTATATTTTCTATGGTGTGGCTGAGGTTGTAACACTATATGGTGTCGTTACTAGTACGGTTTCGAATAGCTATAAAGTAACGATTTTATTGATTTGATTTTGTTTGGAGTATCGTGGTAAGTCCTTCTATTGTGCTCCACTTATGAGCGAGCTCTGTAATTCTGAGATCCACTTATGTGAATGCTCTTGTTGAGAGATTCGACGGATATGCCTAAGTCTATCAATACATGTTGTCATATTGTTAAATGAAAAACATTTGAAAGAAGAAGAAATGAAATATTTTGGTTGGCACGTCGTGCATAATGCTGGTGACTCAGCCCTAAGGACGAGATCCTCGCATATTTATGTAATGAGAAGTATTTAAACCGTGATTATTGAGTTTTAGACTACTAAATGTGGTTATGGTCATACTATGAAGCGTTTTATGTCAAAATATCATTGTGATAATGCCTTGCTTGTAATACAGAGGTTGGTGTTATTGATATATACTTTAAGGTGTTTTTTCGGGCTGTGGAAATATTGTTAGGAGTTGTTTTGGTGTTAGTCTGAGAGGTGGATAGGCCCAGTTGTAGGGGAGACTTTGTCGAAATTTATGAAGAACTTGGGAGTTAAAAAAAATTGGGACATTGAGATTGCAAGGGCAAATTTGTGTATCAGATGTGGATGGGCTTCGAGAATTGATTCTAGAAGAGACACACAGTTCCCGGTATTCTATTCATCCAGGTGCCGCGAAGATGTATCAAGATTTGCGGCAAAATTATTGGTGGCATAGAGTAAAGAGGTATATTTTAGCATACATGGCGCGGTGTTTGAACTATCAACAGGTTAAAATGAGCATCAGAGGCATGGTGGTTTATTTTGGAGGATTGGGTTTCCCAAGTAGAAGTTAGAGAAGATTGCTATAGACTTCGTTAATGGACTCCCGTTGACTCGGAAGAAGTTTGATGCTATTTGGGTCATTGATGATAGACTGATCAAGTCAGCGCATTCCATTCCTGAGGCAGTCTCCTATTCATCCGAGAGGTTAGCTGAGGTTTATAATCGGGAGATTGTTCGTCTTCACGAGGTGTTGGTATCTATCATTTTGGGTCGAGGTACGCAGTTTACCTCATGCTTCTAGAAAGTAGTTCGGCGAGAGTTAGGCACCCAGGTGCAGTTGAGCACAGCATTTCATCCTCAGACGGACGGGCAGTCAGAACGGACTATTCAGATTTTGGAGGATATGCTCCGAGCTTGTGTTATCGACTTTGGAGGTTCGTGGGATCAGTTCCTGCCTTAAGCAGAGTTTTCCTATAATAACCGCTATCAATCGAGTATCCAGATGGCTCCTTATAAAGCTTTGAATGGTAGACGGTGTCGGTCTCCGGTTGGACAGTTTGAATCGGGAGAGGCTCGATTGTTGGGTACAGATTTGGTTCAGGAGGCCTTGGACAAGGTCAAGATCATTCAGGATAGGTTTCATACAGGTCAGAACAGGCAAAAGAGATGTGTAGACCGTAAGGTTCGAGATATAGCTTTCATGGTTGGTGAGCGGGTATTGCTCCGAATGTCGCCTATGAAGGGCCTGATGAGATTTGGGAAGAAGGGAAAACTTAGCCCTAGATTTATTGGCCCATTTAAGATTCTTGAGCGAGTTGGAGAGGTGGCTTATAAACTTGAATTTCCGCCTAGCTTATCAGCCATACACCTAGTTTTTCATGTATCCATGCCCCGGAAATATCACGGCGATCCAACCCATGTGTTAGATTTCAGCAATGTCCAGTTGGACAAGTATCTGTCTTATGAGGAAGAGTCGGTAGCTATTCTAGATTGGCAGGTTCGACAGTTGAGGTCGAAGAGTTTCCCTTCAGTGCGCGTTCAGTGGGGAGGTCCGCCTCCTGAGGCATCGACCTAGGAGTCCGAGTCTGATATGCGGAGCCCTTATCCTCATCTTTTTCCCGACTCAGGTACTTCTTTCTTTTGTCCGTTCGAGGATGAACGGTTGTTTTAGAGGTGGAGAATGTGACGACCCAAAGTTTCATCACTATTTTCTTATCCCAGCTTCCGATTCCTTGAAAACCTCATTTATAGTTGCCTTGATTTGTGTGCGCAGTCCGTATGCGTAGCTGGGAGCTCAAATATGAAATTCTGTGAAAATTTGTTAAGTTTTGATATTATAATGAATAAATTTGATTCTGGTCAACATTTTTGGCAAACGGACCCGGACCCGTGATTTGACAAACTTGGAAGGTCCGTAGGAAAATATGGGACTTGGGCGTACGCCCGAAATAGAAATCCAAGGTCCCGAGCCCGAGAAATGAATTTTAAAAAAAATTGTTTTATGAAATTATTAAGGAAAGTGGAAATGAAATTTGATTAGAAGACTGTGGTATCGGGCTCGAATTTTGGTTCTGACGCCCGGTACGAGTCTTATATATGATTTAAGCGCTTTCTGTGAAATTTGGTTGAAATCGGACGTCATTTGACATGTTTCGGATCTAAATATCTAAAAATGAAAGTTTATGCAGTATGATGAAAATTGATGATTTTGAGGTTTGATTCCTCGTTTATGATGTTATTTTAGCGATTTGATCGCACGGTTAAGTTCTTAGGATGTTGTTGATTTAGTGTGCATGTTTGGTTAGGAGCCCCGAGGGCCCGGGAGTGTTTCGGAGTAGTTTTGGACTTAGAAATGTAGCAGATTTTATTCAGCTGTTGCAGACCCCATTTGTTCTTTGCATTCGCGTTCGCGTTCCGCCTTACTCGTTCGCGATGTTCCAGCTTTCCCTTCATCGCATTCGCGGACTATTCCTCGCGTTCGCGTAGTATCAAATTCTTCATCGCGTTCGCGTGTCCCCTCATGTGTTCGCGTAGGCCAGACCCAGGACCCCCGCCTTTTTCCTTTTACACGTTCGCGACTCACCTTCCGCGTGCGCGATGCTTCTCCAGCTTACCCTTCGCGAACGCGATCCCCTTCCCGCAAACGCGAAGGGCATTTTTGCCCAGTGATTTAAAATGCTCAAACAGAACCAGTGACAGGATTATTCGCAAATTTCACACGAGCTCTTCTTCCCCACAACACTTAGGCGAATTTTAGAGCACTTCTTCATCAAACTTTCTTGGGTGAGTATCATCTAACTTGTTTCCTTCATTTTCCTTCATCATTTATCAAATTCCTAGACCTAAATCATGTAGTCTAGGGCTGAAATTGGGGGAAAAGGGTAGAGTTAGGGCTTTCTATATTTTCTTGATTTAGACCTCGTTTTCGGGTCGAATTTGAAAACAAATTATATATTCGGGCTCGTGGGTGAATGCGTGAACTTATTTTGGTTTGAACCTCGTGTTTTGACCAAGCGAGCCTGGGGTTGATTTTCCTAATTTTGGGCAAAATGCTGGAAAATATATTTAGGCATTTGGATTGGATTGTTGAGTATTATTGATGATATTAAATCAATTGTGTATAGATACGATTGAATTGGAGCCAAATTTGAAAGGAAAAGCAGTCATTGTGGATTGATTTAGCCGTGGAAGTTGAGATAAGTCTTTGATCTAACTTTGGCTTTAGGGAATAGGATTAGAGTATTATTTGCAAATTTCTAAATGTTGAGTACGGTGTATAGGCATGGTGACGAGTATCTATACACCAATGTCTAGAATGACCGTGAGTCCTTATTTGTGCTGATTTGGGATTCTGTAGTGACTCTTCCTTGTTTAATTGATGATTTCTATATAATGCAAACAGTATGAAGAGGAAATATGATTTGTAAACTCCTTGGAACGTTGGCTCAAATTATAACATGATTAGGAAGTAGAAATGAACGAAAGAGGAAGAGATGTAATTATTCTCTTGGCAGGACGTGTGATTTATTGTTGTTGCTCCCTTGCCGGGAACTAACTGTTTATTTGTATTCTCCCTTGCCGGGATAGTTGTATTGATACTTGTTCCCTTGCCGGGAAACCATTATATATTATGAAATGGGATCGTGTGGCATGCCGACCACTTATATATATTATGAAATCAAATCGTTTGGCACACCGACCACTTATATATTATGAAATGGGATCGTGCGGCACGCCAACCACTTATATATTATTAAATGGGATCGTGCGGCACGCCGACCACTTATATATTATGAAATGGGATCGTGCGGTACGCCGACCACTTATATATTATGAAATGGGATCGTGCGGCATGCCAACCACTTATATATTATGAAATGGGATCGTGTGGTACGCCGGCCATTTATATATTATGAAATGGGATCGTGTGGCACGCCGACCACTTATATATCATGAACTGGGATCGTGTGGCACGCGACCACGTATTCTGTGTTAGAAAAGATCAGTTGTAGTTTTCCTTATTTATTCCTACCATTCTATTTTATCTATTGTCCCCAATAGCATGTTCCCCTCCCAGTCTTAATTATTACTTTCCGCTGTTATTTTGTAGTACTTGTATATATACATATATATCTGCACAAATTGATTGGTAGTCCTGTCTAGCCTCGTCACTACTTTGCCGGGGTTAGGCCAGGCTCTTACCGGCATATGGGGTCGGTTGTGCTGATGCTACACTCTGTGCATCTTTTTGCACAGATCACAGTACCGGAGTAGGAGCTTTTGGACAGCAGTAGGAGCATTGGGAGCTGACTTCTGTCAAGAGATTTTCGAGGTAGCCTTGCTGATGTCCGCATGGCCCGGAGTCTCTCTTATCTTTGTTTTTCGTTTGATTTCCTTTGTATCAGATCAGACAGTACTGTATTTTATTCAGACTTTGTATTTAGCATTCTGTAGAAGTTCATGAGTTAATGACACCAGATCTGGGTAGAGGTGTATTCGAGCTTCCGCACTTGATTTTAGTTATTTATGTTTGAGTCTTCCGCATTTGTATTAATTGCCTTGTCTTTCTTTATATTGTTGATGTTTGTTAAGAGAAGTATCAAATTAATTGGCTTGCCTATCTCCTATTAGTAGGCGCCATCACGACTCCCGATGGGGGAAAAATCTGGGTCGTGACACAGAAATACCATATACCAACTGACCTTTAACATGCAAAAATTCCAAAACTCTCCGTTTAACCATCCGATCTCACCCCAAGGCCCCCAGGACCTTAACCAAAAACACAAACATGATCCAATACCTTATTCAAACTTTCTCCAATCATCAAAACACCACGATTAACACTAAAACCATTAAATTACATCAAATCCAAGCCTAAGTTTTTCAAATTCTTCCGAAACTCGCATTCGATCAAAAAGCCAATCAAATCACCTCTGAATCACCTGAAATTTTGCACACATATCCAAATTTACCTAATGAAGCTACAACAACTCTCGGAATCCCGTTTTGACCTTCGGATCAAAATCTCACTAATCAACTGGAATTCGCCAAAATACTAATGCCAATTCAAGCCTAATTCTACACTGGACCTCCAAAATCAATTTCGATCACACTCCTAAGTCACAAATCATCCCCCAAAGCTACCCAAATCACCAGAAATCGCATCCGAACCCTCTAACTCAATAGTCAACATCCGGTTGACTTATCAAAAACAAGCCTTCCTTAAAGAGACTAAGTGTCTCATTTTCTACTAAAACTAATCCAAATCAACCCTAACTCACCAAATACTGATAATGAAACATGAAGAAGCATAAGAATGGGGGAAACGGGGCGGTAACTCCTGAGACAACGGGTCGGGTCGTCACACAATTCCCACACCTTCACCCACCTTTGCCTCCCACACCCATGATTTCTATATCAAAATCACATTATTTCTTCCATAGCCAAGGCACTGTCCGCACCTCTGCAATCTTATCCCAATATTTTTGTGCCGGGGGAAGATGATCACAAGCCTAGTTGAATTGACGGTTATGATTTCAGGTTCCGTCACATTAAGGTTTATCTCGCAGAGTTTGATTCTCAATATGTCTGAGCTCGAACAGATCTTTTTATCTTTTTCTTTTGATGTTTCAATTGTTGGCAAAAGTCAATTTTCTTGTAACAGTTCATGGGAGGACTTTGCTTAGGAAGATCTATCCCTTCATCATTTTTTTGGATTCCATATTTAGCATAACAGTTTTGCAAGAAGTAACAAGAGCAAATAGGAGAATCACAAAATTGTAGCATAATTGGGATTTTCGACATAATTATATTTTTTGCAGACGATTTATAGAAGTTTTAGTCGTTTTTGAATTATGAAAACAGAAAATAAAGCATCTACAATTAGAATACAAATAATCTATAATTAATCTACAAAATATCTACAAACTGAGTACATTAAATTTTAATATCCCCATTCCCATTCAATTGTATCATAATCGAGATTTTCAACATAATTGTTTTTTTGTAGAAGATTTGTAGAAGTTTTAGTCGTTTTTTATTTACGAAAACAGAAAATAAAGCATCTACAATAAAATATAAATAATCTACAATTTATCTACAAATATCTACAAACTGGGTACATTAAATTTTAATATCTCAATTCACATTCAATTGTAGCATAATTGGAACTTTTGTTATAATTGCATTTTTTCATAAGATTTGTATAAGTTTTAGTCGTTTTTGGTTTGTGAAAACAGAAAAAATAGCATCTACAATCAGAATACAAATAATCTATAATTTATCTATAAAATATTTACGAACTGGGTACATTAAATTTTAATATCCCAATTCACACTCAATTGTAGCATAATTGGATTTTTGACATAATTGCATTTTTTTTCCAGAAAATTTATAGAAGTTTTAGTCATTTTTTATTTGTAAAAACAGAAAATAAAGCATCTAAAATCAGAATATAAATAATGTACAAAATATCTACAAACTGGGTACATATTTGGATTCGACATGCTTCCCCTGAAATGTATGTTTCACATTTTAGGTACATATTGTTGTACAAAGCAGTAGTAAATCATCCACCTTTTTCTTACTGACACGCACTTACATTTATTAACACCCCTAAATGTGGTACTTATGCTTTCCTGAGTTATGGGTCTATTGACAACAATCTCTATATACTCAGCAGGTAATGGTAAGGTCCGCGTACACACTACCCTTCCCATATCTCATGATGTGGGATAAGACTGGGTATATTATTGTTGTTTTAGTATTTTCTCTGAATACTTTCCTTTCTTAATACATTTTTTTGGGAGTGTGTACATAATATGTTTTTCTGTTAGCAACTTTCAGAGTGATTTTATTTTGTGCCTAACACTAGTTGTGCGAGGTCTCTTTTTATCTCACATATGCGTTGACCCATATGTTACAAATCTCGGTTCACAAAAATTCTGGACCACACAATTGCGAAACTAAAAAGAGGCCTCACACAACTAGTGTCAGTTGTGTGAGGCAAAAAATAAAAAAATTCGCAACTTCCATATGGTAAGCAAGTTGTGCCTGATATTAAGAAAATTATTAATATAAATAAAATTCTATACGTTAGAGCTGCAAAATCATAAATGGAGGATCGGATATCTAATTCTTCTTCTTTTTTTCTCTCCTTAATTATCCATAATTTCCATAAATGATTTGATAAAACGAATTCTATCTATACTACTGGTATGTCTAAAAGAACTTCATTGTTCATTGACCAATTATTCCAAAGATAATTAAATGTTTTACTGGAGCTGTCATTAATAATAGTAGGGGTGGCAAATAGGCGGGTTGGATCGAAATTGGGCGAGTCAAGATGTGTTAGGTTAATAAATAGGTCATTGCTTAACCCAGTCCAAAGTGTATTTAGGCTAAGATGGGCTGGGTCAAAATGGACTAAATAATGGGTCATAACCCAACCCGCCCAATTTGGCCATGTTTTAGAACCATACTCATCTTGCATAAAAATGCCTTTTACCTTAAAA
>MU743846.1:8786-19456 GCA_026770625.1 Nicotiana glauca | reverse complement strand
AATAATAATAATAATAATAATAATAATAATAATAATAATAACATACAATAGCCAAATGGAAAATTCTACTTTTAATATTTGCATCTGCGCATACAAAGAAACTCAAACTCGAGGTACAATGTCGTGTACAAAAGATCACTCTTGGCCTTCAAATTTTCTCACAAAGATTACTCTTAGCCTTAGGCGTTTTCACTCTTGAAACCAGACATAGGAACTATTTCCTAACTCTAACATGTACTCCTACACATCTATGTGAAATGCGCTTTGCCTCTGTCAATCCCGTATAGTTCGTTATGCCGAGCTGCTTGTCATGTTGTTGCCTTAATATTTCAGGTTGTGTGCCAAGTCCATCATGAAAATCCTTACCACAACCCACATATGTCGAGGGACCTTGTCAAGGGGATAACAAACCACTCCACCCGAATAATTCCTCATCGTCGATAAAGTATCTTCAGCATTTTTCAGCGCCACCATAGGCCCTAGATATGCAGTCTCATGCTCTTCCACATTTTGGCTCATCTTTATCCTTTTCATCAACAAACAAAGTAGTGAGCTGCTCAAGTTTTGGGCAATCCCTCGCCTTTACCGAAAGAACTTAGTCTTGTGGAAATATTATTAGCCAAAAATGTCTAAGCGTATTCCTAAGGGTGGAAAAATTGGGGCAGGGACTAGGGTGTTCTTTGTTCTTGGCTATAAAGTCGGCATTGTTGTGTTCTTGTATTCACATATTAATGCAAGTTGGAAAGAAATTCCTGTAAATTCGTATGTGCCTTTTATTTTCTTTGCTACCTAAATTCATTCTAAGTCCCAAACGTTCCAAAATAATTCTAAGTGTTGGAAGGATAAAGTCAAGTGATAAGGTTGACTGCTGCATGGAGGTGAACCTCGAGTAGATTTTTGACAGACAGAAATTATCCTCGTGACAATTGGTAAAGACACTAACTACAATTTTAATCCAATGGCCTCATTTGTTTGACTTAATGTAGGTCTGAATCTTGATCATTCAGATCTCAGACATTAAGTGCGTTTGCAAAAGACCAATCTGCTAAGTCAACTAGCAGCTTTTGATTCAATTCAGGATATTAGAGCCTTGACGGAGGATGAATCATTCAAGAAGATATCTCTCCTTATGGAATACGAAGAACACATAAAAAATAAAGAAATTGCATGAAGGCAAAGATCAAGGGCCCTTTGGCAGGATAGAAATACAAAGTTCTTCCATATAACTGCTAATGCTCACAAGAGAAGCAACAACATAGACCAGTTAGTGACCCATGGTGGAACAATAGAAGAGCAAGACAGAATCAAGAGTGAGATTATTGATTTTTATAAAAGATTGTATATAGAGGCTGAAGGGTGGAGACCAACGATCAATTTTGATAACTGTCTAGTAATATCTGAGGAAGAAGAGGAGTTTTTACAAGGAAGTTTTGAGGAACAAGAGGTTTTAGATTGTCTGAAGATATGTGCAGTGGATAAAGATCCTGGACCTGATGGCTACACAATGGGCTTCTTTGTAAAGTGCTGGGATGTTTTGAAGTGGGATATTATGGCTACTTTTCAGAATTTCCACTCCCATGGAAATTTTGAAAACAGTGTCAATGCCACTTACATTGCTTTGATCCCTAAGAAGACAGGAGCTAAAGAATTGAGAGATTTCAGGCCTATAAGCTTGATAGGCAGCGTTTATAAGTTGTTCTCAAAGGTATTGATAGAGAGACTCAAAAAGGTGATAGATAAATTGGTGGACTCACAACAAATGACCTTCATTAAAGGAAGACAAATAATGGATGTTGTTCTGATAGCTAATGAAGTAGTGGACTCTAGAATCAAACAGAAGAAGCTAGGAATTCTTTGTAAACTAGACATAGAGAAGGCATATGATCATGTCAACTGGAACTTCTTGTTGAAAATATTAGACAAAATGGGTTTTGGGGAGAAATGGATCAAATGGATAAAACATTGCATCTCCACTGTTAGATTCTCTATTCTTATTAACGGATCACATTCCTGCACACAGAGGTTTAAGACAAGGAGACCTTCTGTCTCCTTTTCTATTCATATTAGCAATGGAAGGTCTTAATAATATGGTTAAGACAATAAGAATTCATGGTTGGATCAAAGGTTTTGAGGTAGCCAAAAATAGAAACAATAGTCTGGGGGTTACACATCTCCAGTATGCTGATGACACTTTAATTTTTTATGATGCAAAAGAGGAGCAACTGAGGTTCTTGAGAATTATCTTGGTACTATTTGAAGGCATTTCAGGACTGCACATCAATTGGAGAAAAAACCACTTGTTCCCAATCAATGAAGTTCCTGAAATGGAGCATCTAGCACTGGTCTTGGGTGGAGAAGTATGAAGCCTACCTACCATTTACTTGGTATTCCATTGGGAGCAAAGTCTAAATCTAAGCTGATTTGGAATTCTGTTATTGAAAAATGTGAAAAGAAGCTGGCTAGATGGAAATCCCAATATTTGTCTTTGGGTGGTAGACTCACCTTGATCAACTCAGTCTTAGATTCTATTCCAACATATATGATGTCCCTCTTTCCCATTCCTGCAGGGGTTACTCATAGACTTGATAGACTTAGAAAACCCTTTCTTTGGCAAGGAAATAAAGAAAAAGGGTTGTTCATTTGATTAAGTGAAAATCTCTAACAATTGGCAAAGCTCATGGTGGTTTAGGCATTAAGAACCTGAAGAAACAAAACAAGGCCCTAAAGATGAAATGGTTATGGAGGTACTCACAGGAAATTGAAACCTTATGGAGCAAGGTAATCATATCTAAATATGGTGAGGAAGACAAGTGGGTATCAAAGGTAGTTAATACATCATATGGAGTTAGTTTATGGAAGTCCAATAGGTCACTTTGTCCTATGATGAAGAGTCATTCTTCCATTAGAATAAATAATGGCAACAAAACCTCCTTTTGGAAAGATAACTGGTTGGGAGTTGGTTGTTTAAAGAAACTCTTCCCTGATATATATGGTTTGGTTCAACATCAGCATAAAATAGTAGCTGAAGTATGGACCTCCCAAGGTTGGGATCTTATATTTAGGAGGATGTTAAATGATTGGGAGGTGGATAAGTTAACTGAGTTTTACAAACAATTGGAAGACTTTAAAGGATTACAGAGTGGGGTGGATACACTATGGTGGTAGGGACACAACAAAGGTATGTATAAGGTAAGTTCAGCCTATAAGCTCTTAAACCATTCAAATCAGCAATTAACTAATTAGCCTTGGAAGCATATTTGGAAAGTAAAACTTCCATATAAGGTAGCTTGTTTTACTTGGTTGCTAGCAAATGAGGCTGTCTTGACCCAAGAAAATCTCAAAAAGAGAGGAATTCCAATGTGTTCAAGGTGCTTTCTATGTGGGGAAACAACCGAGACAATCATCCATATATTTCTTCACTGCACAACAACAGATCAGCTATGGAAAATCTTTATTAATCTCAGAGGTATAGCTTGGACAATGACTAGTAAGATTACTGAAGTGCTTTTTAGCTGGGATGAAGCTGGAGGTGGAGCAAGGGATAGAGATAAATGGAGGACTGTCCCGATATGTATTTGGTGGACAATCTGGAAAGAAAGGAATTCTAGATGTTTTGAGGACAGAAGCAACTCAGTACAAAAGATCAAACTAAATTGTGTTTTACTTTTTTGTTTTTGGTGTAAGCAGAGCTACATAGAGGACACTATGTCAATCCTAGATATTCTAGAACTTTTCTACGACTGCATAACATGACTTTTCTTTTCTTTTGACTTCTTGTAAATATGGTTTCAGTACAACCTATGTACTGAGTTGATTAATATATACAAATATGTTACCATCTCAAAAAAAAGTGCGTTTGTTTTTAAAGTGTGAATCTTGATTATTCAGATCTTAATCAATAAATGTGTTTGCTTTTTTTACTTCACAACTACTTAATGGGTCTGAATAGGTCTGATGATAGGCTATAATTCTGTATTTTAATCTCTTATTACACTCTAATTTACTGCACTTTAATCGAGTTTGAGCTTTAATCGCTAGTGTTTTGCACTAATGATGTGTTTATGCCTTGTAGGAGTGATTCCGAGCTATGTAGATGTTATGGAATGAATTCAAGTAATTTGGAGATTTGAAGTCTGAGTAAAAGCTCAAGGAATTAAGCTAGGATCATGTTTGGGGGTCAACGGATGATAGTTAGAGCGAACGAAGAATCGAGTCGGCATATTGCGCACTGTCTAGTAAAATGGATATAACTTTTTGTTCAGAATTCCATTTGGGATCCACAATATATGGTTAGAAAGATAACACAAAGGGCTACAACTTTTATGTTTTAGGGTTTTCCAAATTCTAAGCGAAAAGGGTTAAATGTGCACGTCAATAGTGCGGTCGCGCTTAGGCCGCGCTCGTCAGGCAGAATACTGGGTCACTAGCGCGGTCACGAGCGCGACCACGCTAGTCAAACCCGAGAAAAGTGTCCTTTTTCACATTGGAGAAAGTATAATTGTTTGGGCCCAACCCTAATTGGAATATATACATGGAAAACGGTATTTTGAGGGAGTTGGACATACTTTTGACATAATTTAGACCTAAGAAGGCTAAGAGGACCGGAGATTCGACCTAAGGAGGCAGGGACAAAATAGGAGTAAGGCGGGGAATTCTTCTATGAGTTTTTCCTTCCTTTTCCTATTTTTCATTGTTGGTTATGATTTTTAGTATTGTAGTTTTACATGCTATTATGAATAGCTAATTTGTTATCTAGGGTTTTGATGGAACCTTTTGTAGGATAAATTCTTGTTATGTTTTTATATAATTGAGCCGTAGTATTTTTTCTATTTGTTCAACTATGTGTTTATTGTAGTTAATTGACAGGATCCTCAATTAGCTGTGCCTATTTAGCGTGCATAACTGGGGAGAGAGCGCATATTTAGGTAATTGTTGAACAACAACACCCCAAAGTATATGAGGGATCAATAACTGAGGGTTTAAAAGCGGGATTAGGGATAACGAAACCTTGGATGCGATCTAAGTGAGCTGTAACGAAAGCCATCTAGCGTAACTCGGGAGAGTGCGTCTAGCAAATTATGGTAATTACTCGGGAGAGAGTTACAACAATCAGAGCACTCATGATCGGTAGAGAATACTTAGGCAAATTTATAGAAAACGTAGAGGGAAGGATCCCGATAATTGGGGAGATCATAACTCTAGACCTCCTTAATCTTAACTCCAATCCTTATCCTTGTTAATTGATAGTTTTACGGCTTTCTAGATTTGTTAGTTAATTAGATAAAAATAAATATTATAATCTTTATAATTAGAAAATTATTTGGGCTTGTGTTTCTTAGCGATATTGAACAACTATAGCTAAACCTTAGTTCTCTGTGGGATTCGACTCCGAACTTATAAATCGGATTATATTTGCAACGACCACTTAGTCCTTTTTATAAGGCATAGTTGGGCGTGATCAAGGTCTGTATGATTAAGATCTATAACAGAGACTTAATTTCATTAAGATGCTATCACATATTCATTATTAACTACCGTCATCGCCCACCATTATCAACTACCACCATACTCAACCACCACCACCACCACCACCCCCCAGCCACCTCCACCACCACCACGCCACCATCATCCTCAATCATAGACTCCATTATCAACCATCACCACCTACTATTCCCACCACTCCGACCACCATCATTCTCACCCACAATCAACACTCATCCGCCTCAACTATCACAACTGACCACACCATCACCATGAACAACCACAGCCGACACTGCCCAATATTATAACCTACAACCACCCACCCACCACCTTCCTCAATCACAACTACTACCACCGCCCGACATTATTAACTATCACCACCCACCACCACCATCCTCAATCATAATCTTCACCACTACCAATCACTACTAGCTACTAGCATGAACCACCATCATCAACCAAAACTACCACCTCTATTCGTCATTCACCCGATAGCCATCACTACCAATAACTATTATATTTTAAAAAACTATATATTTTATTGATAGAATATTATATTAGTTAGTATTTCATTTAAATTTTATGTTTAGGTGTGAGCGACTGGTTGTGGTGGACATGAGGAGAGATAGATGGAGACCTTAGAAGTATTGGGGAGAGGTGATAAGGCAAGACTTAGCGCGTCTTAGGATAACTGAGGACATGACCCTTGATAGGGGATTGTGGAGGTCGAGCATTAAAGTTGCAGGTTAGGAGGAAATTATGGATGTCTCTGCAGCGCACTAGAGTGTGACTAGCTAGTTATGAGGTAATCTTAGGATGTTACTGATCAGCTACCGATACAGGGAGTTATCTGTTGGATATTAGTATACCTTTCATCTATTTCGTATTTCCTATATTTCTTATATTGCTGCTATTTTGTTATTTTATGTTATGTTGTGTATTTTATGTTATTTTTAGTATGAGTCTATTGATAGTACTAACTTATCGTCTCTTGTTGCTGTCTTGAGCCGAGGGTCTCCTGGAAACAGCCTCTCTGCCCCCCGGGTAGGGGTAAGGTCTGCGTACATATTACCCTCCCCAGACCCCACTAGTGGGATTATACTGGGTTGTTGTTGTTGTTGTTGTTGTTGTTTATTAATTTTCAAATGAAGATAAATTTTATATATTCAGATGTTAGAAATCAAACGGTCTTAATTATTTCTATTCAGATCTTAATACACATCTTAATATATTCAGATGTGTATTCAGATTCAAACGTCTCAATCTTAAAAAAAAACAAAAACAAATGAGGCCTAGTTGTAACTAATTCACTCCCCAAACAATAACAGAGGCAAACATCTTAGGACCCGTTTGTTTATTAAATTTTATTTACTTTTTTTCGAACTTTTTGAAAAAAAATTGTGTTTGTCTATGAAATTTTGCAAGATCATGAAATTTTTTTTCGAAAATAATTTATTTTTTAAAAAAGTCTTTTTTTTTTCTCATTCAAAAAACTGCAATATTTTTCAAGTGAAATCCAAACATAATTTCAAATTACAAATACCATTATTCAACTTAGCTCCAAAAATTATTTTTTTCAAAAATTACAATATTTATGTCCAAACGCCTACTAAAATTCCCAACATTTGATCTCATGTAAGGAGTATAGGATAGCGTCAGTTGCCACTGTCTTCTCCACACCAATGTTGCTTCCTCTCTGCAACTTCCATCCCTTAAACCCTCCCAAAACCCTCCTTTACCCCTCCCCTTCCCTTCCTTTTTTCTCCACCACACACCCTCTTTCCCTTAAACCCTTCTTTTCCCGTTCCTCCATTCCCGTTTTCGCCACTTCCCCTAATAATACTTCACCTTTACCTGAATCCGCCATTCAAAGAATCGCCAACAAACTCCGCAGCCTCGGCTATATCGTCGAAAACCCCCAAAACCAAGAAACAACCCCAGAAAATTCCAATTCTTCCTCAGCTGGACAAATTTTTGTTCCTTTGCCTAACCAATTACCCAAGTATCGTGTGGGTCACACGCTTGACGTCAGTTGGAGCACGCCCGAAAACCCGGTACCACAGCCCGGTTTAGGGAACAGTATACAGAAGTTTCATGAACTGAGGGGTAATTTTTTAAAGGAGAAGGAGAAAGAAAGGCTGAAGAATAAGGATAATAAGAAAGAGAGAGCGCCTAGTTTAGCTGAACTGACTTTGCCAGCTGAAGAATTAAGGAGGCTGAGGACACTTGGGATTGGGTTAAGGAAAAAATTGAAGATAGGTAAAGCTGGGATTACTGAGGGGATTGTGAATGGTATTCATGAAAGATGGAGGCGTATCGAGCTCGTTAAGATTACCTGTGAGGACTTGTGTAGGTTGAATATGAAGAGGACTCATGAGTTATTAGAGGTTAACAGTTACTCCCCAATTCTCATTTATCATGTTTTTTTTTTAAATGACGCTGAACTAGAATTTAAACTTTATGGGTTCGAGTTTGGGATCATTTGATTTACTGGGTTGGAAAGCAATTATTTGTACATATTTAGTGAATTTTCTAATATATTTTTTTTGATAAGGTAAATTGTATTAATCAAAAGGGAGAAAAAACTCCCGTATACAAGAAGTATACCAAAAAATTGAAATTTTCTAATACATATCCAGGTCCGACCCAAAGCTACTGGGGTCGCATGAACCCATAACTTACACCCTACATCCGCCCCTGGTTACAAATGCAATTAAACAGCTAAAGAAAGGAAATGAGTTAAATGTGCGTGAAAGGACATAAATATTAGAAGAATGTTCTCCATAACTGTTTCCTCGAGACGTATTCTCCATTTTGAATTTTTGATGTTAACCGGAATTGGGAGAAATTACACCATTTTAAAGATTATATTGAATGCCGATATTAACACCTTAACTTTATGCTGATGGTTGATTGATCCTTGTATACTTATGGTCATTTCTTTGCACTATTCGCTATCAGTAATTCAAACTAGATGATATTTTGTTTTCCTTTAGATTTCTCTGATATGTTTTCTATGGCATGAGTTTACTAATCAAGAATTAAAATAGTTTGCTTTTTAACGGTATTACATTTCAAAGGTAGAGTTCATAACTTGTAAAGTTCTTTAGATATGCATTATACCGCTGTTATAATTTTTAACCTTCTTTTGGCTTATTTTAATATTCTCAGAGGAAAACTGGAGGTTTGGTTATCTGGAGATCTGGAAGTAATATAATTCTGTATAGAGGAGTTGATTACAAGTATCCTTATTTCTCCGAGAGTAGCAGCGGGCAAGATGCTAGTCCTGACTTGTTCACGCGTACGGAAGAGCATGTGACTAATTCATCTGACATGGATGCCATAAAATCTGATGCATCGGACAGAAAGTCTCCTACACGCGTAATCCAGGGTGTAGGTTCTCCAGACAGAGTCCGATTTCAATTGCCTGGAGAGGCAGAACTTACTGAAGAGGCTGACAAGCTACTGGAAGGACTTGGCCCTCGCTTTACTGATTGGTGGGGTTGTGAGCCATTGCCTATAGATGCAGATCTTCTGCCAGCCATAGTCCCTGGGTACAAGAAACCTTTCCGTCTGCTTCCATACGGAGTAAAACCTAAATTGACAAATGATGAAATGACAACACTGAAAAGACTTGGTCGACCTTTGCCTTGCCATTTTGCATTAGGTACGTCTGATTGCGGCACTGTTATTTTACTAGACAACTCTTGTTATACTTGCTCGTGTATTTTTATCAGGCAGAAACAGAAAACTCCAAGGATTGGCTGCTGCAATTGTGAAGCTTTGGGAGAAATGCGAAATTGCAAAAGTTGCCGTTAAAAGAGGAGTTCAGAACACTAACAGTGAACTGATGGCGGAAGAGCTTAAGGTTTGTGAATTTGTTTTAGCCTTTGATGATATTTTTTTCCATTATACAACACTTGGCTCTCTTATGAAAGCAAACTATACTTTGTAGAACTTATCCTATTGTGGTTCACAAAAAAGTAAACTTTGCAGTGGTTGACCGGAGGAACCTTACTCTCTAGGGATAAGGAATTTATTGTCTTCTACCGAGGAAAGGATTTCTTGCCATCTGCAGTCTCTTCAGCAATAGCAGAACGGAGAAAGCAAGTTGTCGAAGAGGAAAAGAAGAGTAGTTTTAGTTCATCAGTGGCAAATACTAAGGAACGGAAAAAGTCTACAGCGAGAAGTGTTTCTGATGATGAACATGCAAACCAAAATGACCAAAAAGGTGTCCAAGAAAAAAAGAAACCGACTTCCATGGAAGCAGCTATCAAGAGAACTGCAGATAAATTAGCCACTGTATGTGTTCATTTTTTTTGTTGATAAGGACACTGTATGTGTTCATTATGGTTGCATCTACCCGCTCTCTTGCAGATTCTGATATTTATTTTTGAATGTTATATACTTTCATGCCAGGCAATAGAAAAGAAAGCCAAGGCAGAACAGCTCCTTGTGGAGCTTGAGGAGGATGAGTTGCCACAGCAACCTGATTTGGATAAAGAGGGNCCACCACCACCACCACCACCCCCCAGCCACCTCCACCACCACCACGCCACCATCATCCTCAATCATAGACTCCATTATCAACCATCACCACCTACTATTCCCACCACTCCGACCACCATCATTCTCACCCACAATCAACACTCATCCGCCTCAACTATCACAACTGACCACACCATCACCATGAACAACCACAGCCGACACTGCCCAATATTATAACCTACAACCACCCACCCACCACCTTCCTCAATCACAACTACTACCACCGCCCGACATTATTAACTATCACCACCCACCACCACCATCCTCAATCATAATCTTCACCACTACCAATCACTACTAGCTACTAGCATGAACCACCATCATCAACCAAAACTACCACCTCTATTCGTCATTCACCCGATAGCCATCACTACCAATAACTATTATATTTTAAAAAACTATATATTTTATTGATAGAATATTATATTAGTTAGTATTTCATTTAAATTTTATGTTTAGGTGTGAGCGACTGGTTGTGGTGGACATGAGGAGAGATAGATGGAGACCTTAGAAGTATTGGGGAGAGGTGATAAGGCAAGACTTAGCGCGTCTTAGGATAACTGAGGACATGACCCTTGATAGGGGATTGTGGAGGTCGAGCATTAAAGTTGCAGGTTAGGAGGAAATTATGGATGTCTCTG